>JAGGAP010000865.1:0-10948 GCA_017657235.1 Termitomyces sp. T73sscA
TGAGGTCATATCTGTTGCATTTTCACCTGATGAGAGCCAAATTGTTTCTGGATCTATTGACAGTTCTGTACTAGTGTAGAATGCCTCAACAGATAAACAAATACATAAGTTACAAGGTCATAATAATTGGGTTGAATCTATTGCATTTTCACCAAATAGAACTCAAATTGTGTCTGGACTTGTTGAAAAATCTGTACAAGTGTGGGATATCTTAGCTGGTAAACAGATGCAAGAGTTACAAGGCCTCACTGGTCGAGTTACATTTGTTGCATTTTCATCAGATGGAACTCAGATTGTCTCTGGATCTTTTGACAAGTCTATATAAATTTGGAATGCCTTAACAGGTAAACAAGTACAGAAGCTGCAAGGCCATACTAATCAGATCACATCTGTTGCATTTTCACCTGATGGAACTCAAATTGTATCTGGATCTGATGACCATTCTATACAATTATGGAATGTCTTAGCTGTTAAAAAAGTGCAGAAGTTGCAAGGCCACACTGCTATAGTCACATCTGTTGCATTTGCCTCTGATGGGACTCAAATTGCATCTGGATCTCATGATAAATCCATACAAGTATGAATGTCTTGACTAAAAAACAAATCACAAAGCTACAAGGCCATACTGATGGGATCACATCTATTGCATTTTCACCAGATGGGACTCAAATTGTGTCTGGATCTGTTGACAATTCTGTATGGATGTGGAATGTCTTAGCTCGTAAACAAGCACAGAAGTTACAATACTACAGTAGATGGGTCACATCTGTTGCATTTTCACAAAATGGGACTCAAGTTGTATCTGGATCTTTAGGTCAATCTGTACAAGTATGGGATGTTTTAGCAGGTCAACAGGTGTGGAAGTCATCAGGCCATACTGCTATGGTCACATCTGTTGCATTTCAACCTGATGGGACTGGGAATGTGATTGGTAGGTGCTATAAATGCAGTTAGAATAAGCCAGTACTACCCGAGGGAAAGACTAACATATGCACAGCTTGTATGTTGTACATAAAAGACCAACAAAAAAACTATGCTTGAACTATATAAGGTTGGAGTCAAAGCAAGCCAAAGGCCAAGAGCGGGCTCAAGGTACCCACCCATGTTCATAAGTACAAGACCAACAACCACGACCCCTAACCAAAAAGCTATGCAAGTACCCAAGTATATGAAGGGAACCAAAGCAGAAGATGCTATCGAAGTACTCAGGCTAGTACGAGGAATATAATGCTTACGCCGATGATTAATGAGACTTCAGTATGTCGTCATTTTTTTGTCATTTTTATTGTCTTATGACTTCATGTCTGTAATATGTCTTAAAAGTAAGTAAACGTATTTGTAGCGAGACATCCTGATATTCGAATCATCTTTTGATACTTTGAACATCAGTCGTTAATTAATCATTAACATTTGTCCACCTGTGTATGAAAATGCTGCGATATAGCATACTATACACACGTCGTACGTCATGCATAAAAGGCCAACAAAAAAACTATGTAAGTGAATATGTATACGAGAGGAGCCAAAGCGCAAGAACGGGCTCAAGGTATACAGGACCAACAACCGCAACCTCCCAACTGAGAAACTATGTAAGTGCATAAGTATACGAAGGGAGCCAAAGCACAAGCGGGCTCAAGGTACCCAGGCTCATACAAGACCAACAACCACGACCTCATAACCGAAAGACTATGTGAGTACATACGAGGTGAGCCAAACCAAACAGCTGCACTACCAACCTCACCCACTCCAACCTCACCTCACCTCACCTCACCCCCTCCCCTCCCTCTCCCTCCTCAAAACATCACGCACGCCCTCAAGCATGCCACCGAGCTCATTGCGGCCGGGCTCACCGTTGGCGCCGCCGACGCCCCAGAAGGAGTCGGATGGGTCGTCGTAGATCAGTGGCGCGTCGCCCGTGCTGAGGAGCAGGTCCGCGAGGTCTGCATGTTGGTGGAATTTTAGGTACATTATACGTTGCATCTGCGGGGGCGGGCGAGTGAGCGGAGCGAGTAAGTGAGTGAGTGGGAGGGTGAGTGTGAGTGAGTGGGAGGGTGAGTGTGAGTGAGTGGGAGGGTGAGTAAGAGTGAGTGGGAGGGTGAGTAAGAGTGAGTGAAAGGGTGAGTAAGAGTGAGTGGGTGGGTGGGTAGTTGAGTTAGTAAGGTGAGTGAGTGGGAGTGAGTGAGTGGGTGAGTGAGTGGGTGGGTGGATGAGTGAGTGTGTGAGTAGGTGTGAGTGGGTGAGGTGAGTGGGTGAGGTGAGTGGGTGAGGTGAGTGGGTGAGGTGAGTGGGTGAGGTGAGGGGGTGAGGTGAGTGAGTGAGTATATGGGCGAGTGAGTGGGCGAGTGAGGTGAGTTAGTGAGCGAGTGAGTAGAAGAGAGAAAATGAATGGAACAAATGAATATTTCGATCAACCACAGGAACACAAAGCAACTCACCAGCTCCATATACGCCTCTCCATCCAACTCAGCCTGCGCATCACGGTGCGCATGCGAAAGGCGATACACGTCCGCGAGGTCCGTGCACGCGCGTATGAGCGCGGCGATCTCCGGTGAATCGGGGAGGAACTTGGCGGCTTCGATGAGGTGCGCGGCGGTGCGGTACGTCGTGCGTTCGTAGCTTACGCTGTGCGGGGAGTGGTTGAGGAAGCCTGCGTGTTGTGTGCTCTGGTTGAAGTAGATTGGGGCGGGAGAGAGAGGGGGCGAGGGTGAACGAGGGGGAGAGGGTGAGCGAGGCGCGGACATTGGAGGCGGTGGGATGCTTGTGGAAGCGTTTGTGCTGGCGGATGTGAGTGCGGCGCTTGGAGGCGGAGGGCCGCGTTCGCTGCTTGTGGGCTGCGACAGCGACAGCGGCGGCGGCGGGTTCTTCTTCCTAAGCCCAAACAAGACTTTTTTCTGCTGCGGCGGCGGACGGAGCTCGCGCGTCTCCTGATGATCCTGCGCTGGCTCGGGTGGCGCAGACCACGCGGGGAGCGCTGGGAGATCGAGGAGGCGTTTGTACGGCGTCGTGGTGAATATGTCCACGGGGACTTTGGGGAGCGGGTTGCCTGCGCTTGGATGCTCGTGGGTCGAGCTCGATGCGTGCCTCGAATGGACCGAGCGCGTGGGCGATTGTTGTCCTGCGCTGGATTGAGAAGGCCCTGTGTACAATCAGCCATTGTTAGCTAGGTTCTAAAAAAGACACACGCACGACGAGCGTGTGCGCTGGTTGTTGGCAATTCAAATGCAATTACGGTCGCTGGCATTTTCTTGCGCGTCGGCTTGCGTTTCTTGGGCTGCTCTCGCCGAGGCGGGGCCGGGGGAGGGGGCGTGATCTCAGGCGACTTGGGGGCCGGTGCGGGCCGGGCGGGGGCTGGGATGACCGGCCGCGGGGGGACGTATGGCTGTGGATCGGGCATCTGCATGGGCATGGGAACTGGGTAGTACGCAGGGTACTGAGGCATGGCAGCCTGGGGATAAGGCGGGCGGTAGCCATAAGTCAGCTCTGGCCAGTAATTTGGCGGGAGATTCATATACTGCTGGTTGTAGTCGTAGTACTCTTTAGCTGGGCGCGTTCGCTGCTTTGAGCGGGGCTTGGAGGATGTAGAGCCCATCTGCAGTAAAAGTCAGGAACCGAAGAAATCAACTTGAAGCCAACACGATCGAAGCAGAGCCACGTGCGCACACGTTCATGTCAGGTGATCCACAACGCGACTCACGCGTGTAGTCTCCGACTCGCTCCATCATCGGTGGCGGTGATACTCCAGGCCGGCGGTGTCGACGCGGGGGATTGAATAGCCAACGCGGGATAAATGCTGTGCTAGCCAATGTACTCAACCCTTAAGGGGAGGGGTGCCCGTGAGTTTGATGAGAGCGCCTCGATTCGAGTGGTCGGTGGTGTTATTCCTGTCGTGGCCCAGGGAGTTTTTGTCTTCGATGTTCATGGTCGACGTCTGGTTGTAGTCCGTTGGTGTCGAATGTGAAGTCACACCAGGTTTATGTATGTCCGCTAGTCTCCGTCACTTCCGCAGATCCGATGCAAAAATTCATTCAAACGCTGTATAAGTAATCGATAAGTATAAATCCAGTTCCAATTCATTCCCTCCGGGTATAGAAGCTACATAAGTTGCAATCCACTCTATCAATGTCAAGGTCAAGTCAAGTCAAGTCAATGTCAAGTCAAGGTCAGGTCAAGTCAAATCAAGGTCAAGTCAAGTCATCCACGACACGACACGACACGACACGACACCACCAAAAGCATCTCGACCACGTCCAGCCCAGCCCGACGGCAGATAGCTCCGGGCCTATCGGAGCAGAGCAATCCCGTGCCCCACGTAAACCCTAAACTGTCCTATCCCCTCGCCGTCATCCAACCCAAAAGTACTAAGTGCTGAGCGCCGGCGCCGGCGCTAGCGCTGAAGCCCGACTAAGCGGCTGCGACGGCACCATCGACAGCTGCACCCCCGACGCGACGAGCCGATGATTACCCACATCCCAGATCTGGCGCAAAACAAAAAAAAAAGCAATACGGGGACAAACGACAAGAGTCAGTAAGGGAACAGGGAACGTTTCCACGGGAGAGCAAAAAAAAAATCAGAAAAATTGTAAACTCTAAGCAGGCACATGCACACCTCGCTCCGGCACGAGCCCATACCCTCGCCTGTCGACATGCTCGTGTTTATAATTCTCAGTTTCGTGCCCCTGGATACGGAAAAGGAAACGGGGGAGAGTCAGTGCGGAAGGGAGGGAGAAGAGGAGCAACTGACAATGTCGCGGGGTGGTGGAACACGGTGTTGATAGCCTGCGAAACGCCTATTTCAAAATCACGTTTCTCTGCTACGTTGAGCGTTGCGAGCGAGCATACGGAGCATCTACGGTGATTGTGGTTGTGAGCGTCAGCGTCAGCGTGAGAAGGAAAAGGAACAATCGCAAGTATGTACTTACTCATCGATCAAGAACACCGCGCATCCTTCATGCAGATGCCCAGATTCGTTGAGCATATCTGGCACGCAAGCGTTTAGTTTAGTTTAGAAACGCAGAACTGATCATGAGAACAACTGCCCGGGGCCTGGGCCCTGGCGCTGATGCACACGACACGACCACGACACGACGCGCCTTACACACCCAACCCCAACCCCAGCCCCCAAACGAACGCAAAAACCCACCTTCGACAACCTCAAGCTCACAAACGACCCTCCCCTCTACCCTCCCCTCATCATCCGGGCACGGCCTCACGTCCACCTGCACGACCCTAATCCTATGCGCAACAGCCTTAGCGAAGCTCGTCTTCCGCCGGCGGAAGAGCGCGAGCCATTTCAGCGGCACTTCTTTGATCGCGCGCGGGGCGTTGCCCGAGACTGTCGCGAGGAGGGTGGAGGGGATGAGCGGCGCGGGTGGAGGTGGGGATGAGAGCGTGTGGGAGCGGGATTCTGGCGGCGGCGGCGGCGGTGTTGGCGGCGGTGAGGAGGGAGGCGGCATTGTGTCTGGTTGTTCTCCTAGGGTCAGGTCAAAAAAGGGAAGGATCGGATTTCGTCGGCGGTAAATAATTATGTAGAATACCCAAAATAGAAATGATCGTCTATAGTATTCACGGACGGACTTCCGTCGGAGGATGTGCTCGAGTTCGTGAATTCATCCAGACAGAGGAATGTCGAGAGTGTCTGTCTGTCCGGTGGATGAGATCGAGAATTTCCCCGAGTTTTTGTGGATGGCATCAGTGTGGTTTCTACGATTTGAAGTGTCAAAAAAAAACCCTCACAGTACTTGCGATGAAAAGTTTTGACGGTTGAAGGGTACATCTAGACTTGTTATCATCTCATTGTATCTCACTGATAAGGCATCTCAGCGAGTTTTCGAGGGTGTGTTTTCTATGAGAAATCACCGAATGGGACCCTCCTGCCAAATGCCCTTACATATTACGGAGCAGACTACAAGTAAGCATATCAGATCGACTGATCTGCTTCTGTTACAGTAACGAGCGACGTTGTGTGACAATAACTTGCAATTTACTGGGCAGGTAAACATTGAATGTTCTGTATAGGAGGATTTTATTGGGGAATTCCTGGGATTTACTTCTTTGATAGAAACACTTTGAGCAATCGTTTTTGTTATTACAAGCATTCTACGTGACTTGTGACTGAGACTCAAAATCTGCTCGGCAATGAGATGCACACTGGTTGCAAATTATGTGAACCCGGAAGATGTGAACCCCATGATTTCCAGATGATAAGTACTTAGCAAGTTGTCGGTGTGACATAAATTAATCATCCCCTCTCTGACTGTCAGATCCTTGAAGTTGGTGTTTGTTTCTCTCCTGTTTTTGTGAAGGCTCTGGATTTCTCTCCTCCACTTTTTGAAGGTGTTTTCCTTTGTGCATGAGGGAGACATGTTCTGGGGCCCACAGTTCTGCCCCTTCTTTCACTTCAGTGTCTGCTCTTTTGTTTTCCTTCATGCCCTCATAGTCTGCACTTGTCTGGCATCATTATTCAGAACTGTCAATGATGTTAGTGAAGTTGACCAATTGTTGTCCTCAGCTTTATTCAACCTCCATTACTGCCATATAAAGCAAGACTCAGACTCTTAGATGTGACTGATTGTTACCTAGATAGCAAATCATGCCTTTGCTAAGTACTTATCTTCACAACCTTGGTTCACAAATAGAATTATCCCAAGAACCCCGTTGGGTGGACCCCGATCCCGACCCGTACCCGCCGGATTTCAATTTTTGGGTATAAGCAAGTAACGTAAGATCCGCAGCCTCCTTCTCCACGTGGGCTTCTTTTGAACTTCCTTTCTCTTCGATCAGATCCAGAATCGGAAGAGGGTTTGGCCAGACCACAGGCGCGCGTCAAATCCAAAATTACAAAACAAAAAAGAGTAGTATACGCCACTTCTAAAAGCTTAAAAACTCCCCGTTTGCTCATACGCGCTGATTGCAGAGTTTTTCCATCCCAATCCCCTCCCTCGCTACTATACCCTTGTCCATCCCCGCTCCAGCTCCCGCTATACCACGCCCCGCCCACGATTTCGATTTCACATCAGACTCGGCTCGACTCGATGGCTCATCGCGTACACAAAACTGAGATTGAGGCCGACGCCGTGGTCGTCGACGTATCGTACCTCAAGGGCAACGTCAGTGACGAAGAGAAACGCGTAGCCCTGAAGATCTTCTCCCACTTCGTGAGCACGCGCGAGCGATCGTACGGCGCGGACGTCGGGCGGCAGCTCAGGCTCGTCGAGGTCAACGTGTGGGACCGCGCGGGGCACGCCGCGACGGCGCAGACGGTGTTTGAGGTCGACGTCACGCGAGGTGGGTATGGTTTTGCGTCGCCACTTCTGGAGATCGCGTCGTCCCCGTGCTATGCTGATACTGATGCGCACCCCTCCCCGCAGATATGTGTAATATATTCGGGACGCTGCACGGGGCGTGCGCGGCGTATATGGTCGATCCGTACGTGTTTGCAACGCCCGGTGCGTAGATACCCAACCAACCAACCATCCATCCATCCGCAGATGCTCAATGTCGTCGCTCGTCGTCCTCGGCAACGCGACGGGGATCGACGGGACGGGCGTGTCGCAGTCGATGAACCTCATCTGGCACCAGCCTGCACGCGTGTACGTGGTCCATATCCTCCCTCCGTCGCAGAGCCTCACTCCTTGTCCTTTTCCCCGCTACCTAGAGGCGCGAAGTTGAAAATCATCTCGACGTCTATATTCATCCACGGCCGCGTGCGTTCGGCGCGATGTGAGGTAGGGTACCCGATTCTTATGACAAATCATTCATTGATTTCCGTCCGTAGATCTGGAATGGTGATCAGCTTTGTGTAACCGCTGTCCACTCGACCGTGAATCCATGGGCACGTTCAAACGAGACGCAGACAAAGACAAGATTGTGATTTCTTTTCTTCTTTTCATATCAAACGATGATGCTGTAACACTCACAAAGAGTCCGCAACTTATTAATACATAATAACGCCTTCTTACTGACTGTTTTTGTTTCGAATATTCTTGTAATTTTTTGTATTTTACCTGTAGCTCTATATATCAATGTTTAGTATGAGTTTCAAACACCATTCGCCGTCGTCTACGTAGTGTGGTACATCCGTACGTACACCTACGGTGATCAGACCCGAGTAAAAACGTCCGGCGTCAGTCAGCCCTGTAATTTCAAGCTTCAGGTACAGGGAGCGACTGGAGGTAAGCACGGAGTTTCTCCAGCGCCTTGTAGCGGTGCGACAGCTGATTTTTCTGCTCTGCAGGCATCTCCGCGTACCTATCATGATGCAAGACGTCAGGCAGGAATTGTGGCAAAACCCAGAAACGAGGAAAGCGAAGAGCACTGACGTGAGTCCAGTACCAGCCGGCTCAAACACGGGATCCCATCCGAACCCTTTTGGCCCGCGCGCAGGCACGATCGTTCCCTCAGTGCGTCCTTCAAAGATCATTGGTTCCGAGCCTACACCATCCAAACCAAAACCAAAATCACGAAATCACAACGCGATATGACATGGCATGCGCACCGGGACCAGCGGAATAAGCAAACGTGCAGAGCGCCCACGCGTCCTTCGTCGCGAACCCCGCAAGCATCGCGTTGAGTCCCTCGTGCCCGACTTCCTCGAGAAAGTACTTGATGTACGGCCCCGGGAGGCCCTTCAATGCGGCAAAGCAGAGCGCGGTGTCTTCTGTGATGACCGCGGAGCCTGTCTGGCGCGTGGGGGAGGGGTCGTCAGCGGGCGAGGAATCAGGCGGCAGACAGACGCACGAGCTCAGCGGCGCGCCGGCATTTGGCTTTCGCAACTTCCTGCGTCGTTCCCTGAATCTCTGGAACTGGTTGTATCGTACATACGTGAGCAGACTTCGTGTCGCTTGGACCGATACGCGATACGCACTGTCTAGACTCTGTGAGCCGATGTCGATCGGGTGACCGCCTGCGGAGAGGATGGCTTTCACTTCTTTCAGCTTGTTCGCGTTGCCGGTGACGAAGACTTTGTCGTGCGTGTGTTCAGATGGGTGTTGGAGGGGAGAGTTGTGCGGTCACCTACTGAGGCTTTTCGACATGATGGGGGAGATTATCAATCAAATCAGATCAATAATAAGTATATTTGGGAGAACAACAAAGTCAAATAAGTACTTCACGATCTACAAGACCGAGATACAGTGGTTCCTGCACTATTGAGCCACAGTCAACTTGGGGTGATACGCATGGTTACAGGACCGGGTCCTGTGATTCTACTCGATGCTGCTTCCAAGTAAATGTAATTTCCATGCGTCTCAACTTCCTTTCTGTCCTTTGCCATTTCTTCTGTCCGCAGTGTTGCGCCATTGTCGAAGTGTCAAATTGGTACATGAGCGTAAGATCGGAAATGGCGTCAAGTCATGAAAATATACTTATATCTAGTCATGAACACCATGCCAATGATATCATGGTTCAAAGGTCTTTGCGCTGGATCATTTAGCAAGTCGCGCCATGCATTGTCACGATATGCACGTGATCACAACCACAGTAGTCGAGTCCTCTCTTAGAATAGTTTCCTTAGTTTAATCCATTTTGTTCTTAGGTACGTACAACGCTATGTACCACGATTACAACAATGCATTTTCGTTCTTAGCATTCTTGTCGTGCCGCCTTGCGAAACACGGACAACAACCTAACATGCATGGAGACACAGCCAACAGAGTCGGTGCCACGGATTCGTCCCCCCTTCAGGTAGATGGGGGAACTTCAATAACGGAGAACCTTCGGTGCCGAATCGAATGCGGAATATGAGGAACGCTTGAAGTTGCAGGGAATGCCTGGTAAGTTCCATATTCCTTTATTGCTCTTGATGTCCCGGTGGAAAGCATCGACGAAATCTGCATTGTGTATGTATATCCCGACCACACCTCATAACCAATGTTTAATCAGATGAATTTTAATCTCGATTATAGGAATCAAAACTCGCCAGTGTCTAATTAAGCCAGTGTCCTCTGGATAAACATCTTTGCCAATATTCTTGCCTCTATATTTGATTTTCCAATCCTTCTGTTGGCTAGACACTCTCTCGACAAGAATAGGCCCATGCATATCTCCATCATGATCGGGCGGGTGACCAAGTATCATGGTGCCACTGTATTCGATTTTGTTGCGAGAGCCAGTGACCTTTGTCCATGCAAAACGTCAAAGATTTACATTGACTTTAGGCCTCTGAGAAGGCTGGGTTTAAGCCTTGATTATCGTTGAAACTCACAACTATGTCTTCGCCAGTGACGCTATCCATCATCGTCTGGAATGTTCAGGGAATAAGATTCATATACTACGCTATATCCGGAGAACAGCTGACCATCATTCTGTTTTGTTCATCCATGTCACTGTAGAAGACCTTCAACGAACTTTCAAGTCGTATATTCTACCGAGAATCACTTACGTGGGACCAAACCCCAACAACCCACCATAGAAAGTGGTCTTTAGAGGTGTCCTTTTTTTGACGTCTCAGGATCCTTGCCGAAGTAACTGTCGACGAACACACCAAACTCGAGCACCACATCTCGGGTCAATAGCTGATTCTTAACTTCAGTCAAATATCATGCGATCCTCGTGGAGTTTGTACTCTGAAACAACCTCGTAAAGATTCATCGAAATAATATGCTGGGAGTATCGCTTACTGTATCAAGAGCCGTCCCGATATTCGACCGTGTTTATCTCCTGGTCAGATTTGGGTCTACCACTGAGGTCTCGACCAGGCCTTGCATATCAAGTGAATGCAAGGCAAGTTCGCTCTCGTTTACAATAGCAAGATAAGAGTGTAAAAGGTGCAGCAGGGTTGGACTGCAATTATCAGATAGTGTAAAAGTAGATACCTCGATAGAGAGTTGTAAAGAATTCTACTGTGACAATCAGATAGCGGATAGGAACATCATACGACTGGCAGGATAGCTAAATGGGGTCTATCACTTGGACACTCAGCCCGTCTTCGTTCCTGATAATCTTTACCATG
>JAGGAP010000866.1:0-10943 GCA_017657235.1 Termitomyces sp. T73sscA
AGGCTACTGTCGAGGTCATCTGGTGAGGTTAGTAGAGCACGGAGCAGACCATGGGTAGCCTTCAACTCATGAGGACGGAAACGCATGGTAGCTGTGGTATTCAGTTCTTGGTGCAGAAGCCGGCGGTGTTGACGCCTGCGAGATATTTTAGCTGTTGAGAATTTTGGGAGGGGTAGGGACCGATACTCACCAATAATCACCTAACGCCGTACTCGACGGATTTCGGGCATAAAATGAGCTGGTGAACTTACCGTACGGCATCCAGCCGACAGCGAAATCCCATCCCATTAATTCATTGATCATTGGCATCCTCATTCTGCGAAGAAAATATAGGTTCGCACGAAAAAAATACTGCTTATGGAAATGCACCTGTTGGAATATATCGCAGACCTCTTTTCCAATAAATCCGCAGCCATTTGCGCATTGTCCAAGACGATGATAGACGTGCCTGCAATATCGAGATGGATGATATCAGAGCCTTTGAAATACTATCAGCAATTCGCGTCTGCAGACATGCCCAGGCGCAAGTCACCCAGTTCCTTGCACCATTTGTGATAGGTCACCCATTCGAAGCTTTTTGGTATGTCGAGAAGATTCCCTATGATGGGCAGCTTCCTTGGACCAGGTGGAAGGGGGAATCTTGCAGCATCCTTGCGTCGCTTGAAGTAGAGATAAAGAACAAGCACGAACGAGATGAACCCTACTAGGTCGAGGAGTTTGTTCGCCATAGAGGAGTTTGTACCAGGGGATCGGTGGAGAAAGAGTCTCTTCTATACTCTTTTATATTTTTTGAATGCTTCATTGAGATGAAGACCCGCACGCGATCATGATGGCAACACTTTCAATCGAATGCGCAACACCACACTGTTTGGCTTGCTCGAGTCATTTGATCAATCCGATTTTGAGTTTTCGATAGTCTTTCTCGTCACTATGAAGATTCGGTTTCTAGATGGAGTAAACATCGATCCACCAGGCCAAGGAAATGTGCAAGGTGGATATCAGCGAGAAAACTGATGCCAGAGAGAAGGCTATTGCCACTGATATAGGATGGACCCGATGTCGATCCGTATCTTGCGGAAACTGGTCTGTAGAAAGAACGTTATTCGAAGTACTGTAGAAAGGTGTATGGCATGATGCAAACCGGCAAAGAAGCATTACACAATAATTTTGTTTGTCGCGTGACCTATTTATGCAATAGTAGTTCCCAGTTGGATATATATTGAGATGTACGAGAGTGCGGATTGCAATCTTGACAACGTTCTCTGCCGCATCTAGTTCCGAGTCGGAAAAATAAAGTTACTTTTGCCCCACGTGCGTTTTGAAGCGGAGGCTGATCGACATCTCTCTCTCAATCGACTTTCGATGGCGACGATAACAATCAGCTACGAGCTCAATCCGCCCACGCAAATAGTCAAGGAGGCACAAGGGCTCAGCGTATCTAGAACACTGACGCATGCGCTTGAAGCTAATGCTTCCGAAGGGGCACTGGAGGCGTACTATGGCGCGCTCAGAGTCGCGATCGCGAAGGCCAGGGATCAGCTCGGAGACGAGCTGACCGCGTGGAGGGATGCTGTTGGAAAGGCAGAATCGAATAAGGAGACCTCAAAGACGCTAAAGTATGATACAGAGGAAGTAGAGGCAGAGGAAGAATGAAAAGACAGGTCAGCAGGAATGGGTCACAATGCACGATTGACTGAATGTCGGATGATTTGCAGGACGTGATAAAAGTGATTATTGGTGATAAAGTACCGTAGACGTGGCGCTCTAATTACGCTTGTCCTTCCCTCTAGGACGTTCACGAATGACCATCTTATTGCTATTCTTCGGGCCCTTGGGTCCTGGTTTTCTTGTACGCGTGCCTTTAGTTCCCCAGCCCCAAATGGATACAGGATGTTTGTTAGACTTGGACTTTCCTCTTCCACCACCGTGAGGGTGATCACATCTATAGAAGAGTGAGCGGTTTACAAGTGTAGAATGATTCAGAATTTTATACGTACGCATTCATGGCGACACCACGTACTGAGGGCCGTCTACCCAACCAGCGCGCGCGACCGGCCTTACCAAGATTTCTGCCCTTCCAAAGCGGGTTGCTGACCTTGCCTACTGTCGCGCAGCAGTCGGACAGAACTTTCCGGACTTCACCGCTTTGTAGACGAACATGAGTATAGCGTCCTTCTTCCTCATGACTCACAACCTGTCCAAACGACCCAGCAGCGCGAACGAGGATACCCGGGCCAGAAGGTTTGAGCGCAATATTGTGAATAACCGTCCCAGGTGGCATCATTTTGAGTGGGAGCACGTTTCCTGGTTTGAGGGTCATAGTACGCAAGATACCAAGCGCGAGCGAATACGCAGACGAAGTCTTCTGTCCCTGTCCCTCACCCGCCGCCTGAGAAGCCGCCTCCTCTTCCTTCCTAGCCGCATCAAAGTCAGGAATAAACCCCTCAGGAATTCCCAGCCTGAAACTCTGAACCTCATCGCCTGCCCTCATCCCATCCGTCGCAAGGATATACTTCCACCGCTGCATACCCTCGTGTGTGGGGTTCCGGCTTCGCACGAGTGCGATGTGCGCTGACCGGCCAGGGTCGTACTCGATCCGGATGACATCGTATACACCTTGCTCTTCACGCAGGAAGTCGAGCGTACGTATACGTTGACGGTGTCCGCCACCACGATGTCGTACAGTTATGCGTCCGTGCGAGTTACGGCCTCCCGTTTTGCGTTTTGCAATCGTCAGCGCTCGTACCGGACGTCCTTCGTATAGATGCGGGTTCAGCGGCCTCTTGAGGTGCCGAATACCTGGTGTAATTGCTTTATAGGTTTTGAATAGCGACGTGGTCCGCGAGAGGGTATTTTTGATGTCTGATTTTGAGCTTTTCCTCTGTCGCATTTCTGTAGAATAATTGCGGAAGATGGTTTGGGTCCATTGAGGTGTACATGGTCGCGCTGTGGACGAGGAGAGACACGTTCTCAGCAGGGCAGCGCTGCCCCGCATTGAGGAGAACATGAGAAATTTATGGATAACTCAAAAAAGGAAATTATTCATCACGCTATTCTTTGTTTGGCTCACCCGCGACCTGATTACTTGCAACCGTCAGCGCGTGTTCCAAACTATATATCATTCCAACGAATAAAACCTGCGATATCCTCGACCGCGGATGCTTACTGACCTGGGAACAACTTCACTGGATTTAGTCTTTGCTTCGATTCTTTTTTCTTACACACAGCAGAGTTCCAGCTCGTAATCAATGTGGTCGATACTCTCCGCCATTAACTGAACATCAAGTCATCCACAGAAGAAAACACCTTGTTTTATGGAGAAATTCGTGCCCGCTTTGTTTTTTTTTGCGGCGAGGGTCAGTGTTAGCTCGTTCGCTGAACATCAAGTCATCTACAGAAAACAACGCCTTGTTTTATGAGAAATTCGTGCCCGCTTTGGTTTTTTGCGGCGAGAGGTAAATATGCCACAGTTCTCGTAGCTCCTCAATGTCATTCTCACTAACAGGTGACCCTTGGCGGTGTAGAAGTCGTTTTCTTCATTATAGACTCATACAAGGGGTTATTGATGCATCAAGCTGGGCGGGGAACTAAAAAAAAGTCGCCATCATCAGTGAGACCAAGACCAGGGATGATGCATTGATATAATGTCTCTAACAGGCCTTGGAGAAGGTGTGATGCATCGTCATACGTGTTTCAAGAGCAAATGCATTCGTGATGCAAAGCATCAAAGGGGTGTTTGACGCATCGTGATGGGGAGAAGCAGCTGTTCATGCACATGCGTGCGCTGTGGACCTCGCTGGTTATCTATATCGATTCATCTGCGGGCTCGGGCTAATTTTAGTGCATCAGATTGTAAGTATGTATAGGCTGATGGATTTCAAGAGGGACTAGCGCGTCTTCAATTTTCAGGAGGTCTCGAAATACATACCAAATGGTGTGTTTACACCGCTCCTTTTTCTACTACACACGTGGCCTGGATTCAGATGGGGGAAGTACAGCCTCCGGCCCTTGGCCTGAATTGAATGTCTATAAGAACGCGGCGTAGCGAGTACGTTCCCTAAGATATGAAGCTCTCGATCGCATCCTTGGTTCTTCTAGCTATAAGCTCCGTTCCCTGCGCCTACTCCTCCAGCGCAAAGGCAAAGGGTCTCAAGGCAAACAAAATCAAGAACCTCGTCACGTTCGGGGACAGCTACACCGACGTCGTCGTTCCCGGCGACGCGGGCGTGTCGTGGCCCACCTACGCCGCGGGCTACGCGCAGGTGTCGCTGTACCCCTTCGCGCGCGCCGGGGCGACGTGTTCGAACAATCTGACGTTCCGCCCGTTCCCCCCGCTGTTTGAGAGCCAGCTTCCGCTGTATTTCGCAGAGATGGGTAATGGGACGCTGGGGCTTGAGGCGAAGGAGACGTTGTATACGCTGTGGATCGGGACGAATGATGTTGGTGTTAACTCGCTCGTCTCCGGGAGCAATAATGCGTCGCTCGTGCAGGTTGCGGGGTGTATGACTGATTGGGTCAGTGTGTTGTATGAGAGTGGCGCAAGGAATTTCTTGTTTCAGAATGTGAGTTGGGTTTTGTTGGAGGAGTTGATGTGTCGTTTGATTGGTTGATGAAGATGATTCCATTGGAGTTGACCCCGCTTTATGCGGCGGATTCGTACCCGAATAGGTACTGGTCGGCAGAGAGGAATACGACGGAGTGGAGCAATTTTATGACTGAGCTCACGTTGTCTGGAAACGCTCTTACGAAGCTGATGCTCACGGCCCTTGCGCCTACTCTCCCAGACTCGCGCATTGGTATGTTCGAGTTCTCGAGAAGAGTGATGGTGTTGTTGATGTTGCATAGGTTATTTCGACTCCCATGCGTTGTTCACGGATATGTATACGCGTCCGGCACAGTATTTGAATGGGACGGCACCGCTTAATGTTACGGGTGCAATTTCGTCTTGTGTCTTTGAGTTGAATGGGTCCACGGGTGTGTGTAACACAGTCACTGACCCCAAGGCTCGAGATAGCTACTTGTGGTGAGTGCAGTTGACTTGTTTGGTCAAAGAGATGCTCGACGGTCTGTTACTCAGGTACGATGAGCTTCATCCCAGTGAACAGGCCGACAGGATAGTAGCTCGGGAGATTGCTGATGTTATTGAGGGCAAGGATAGTCAGTGGACGATATGGTTGAGTTGATGGATCGAGTTGAGCAAGAAATAATGCATGTTGATTCATATTTCTACAATACTAGATTCGTTGCATACATAAAGACCCCCAACATGGCAAAAAATCGTGAGGCACATAGGTCGCGCTTCGTACAGATACTACTGTCCGGATTAAGCAACTCGCTTCTGTTCTGATGTGAGATTTATTGTTTCTGGCTTGAAGTCGCCTGGAGTGCGGTAAGATCCAGCTTCTTCGGCATAATGCTGCCCCTCTCGTCTTCTTCGTCGTCGTCTTCGCTGCCAGACCCGCTGACAGAAACTGATCTCTTACGCTTCCCGTTTTGCAGTTCCTCCTCCAGGGTCTTGGCCGTGCGCCGTGCTCTGGACTTTCGCGGTGCCATAGGGAAAAGAACCTTTGGTACAATGTGCGAGTCGGGTGAGTAGTCCGGGTGCTCGAGAGGCAGGCGAGAACGTGCAGAGGGAGAACGTGGTCGGTTGCGTTCGTGGTCATATAGGGGGTTCGGAAAAGTACCGCGTACGCCCCGGCTAATAAGGACACGAGTTGATCAAGATGGGCATCGAGTGAAATTGGAAAGGGTACATACAAAACATAAGTGACAGTGGGTTGTTCTTGGTATTGGGGAGTATGAGGGGACAGGCTGGGCGTGGGACTGTCACTCGACACGAGGAAGGGGTTATTGGGTGAGTCACGGATGGGTATATTGCGTTTTGGGCGGTGGGGTTCGGGGGTGGCAGGTGAGGCGACTGGAGCGGGCTTGCGATTGGACGGGGGAGGGGACACGGGCGCAGAGCCAACGCTGTTTGCCAGGCGGCGATAGACAAGGCCTACGTGCTTGGCTGGAGGCGCGTCACTGAGCCAAAAGGAATCCTCATCAGCGTCATCTGTGCGCTGTTTCTTGTGTGGCTCAGTGTCCGAGTCGTCCCCGCTGGGACTGCGGGTCGCGTGTTTGCGCTTGTGGTGGGTGCGGGGAGGCGTGGGGAGCGATGCCACAGACGCAGAACGCTTCAGCGGCCGGGGAACGGGCGGCAACGCGTCCATCACGGTGGGGCGCGAGCGGGCGTTGCGTGTTTTAGGAATCGTGAAGGTCTTGGTTCGTCGCAAATGACAATGCCAACTGAAAACACGCCCAAACACCACGTGACACCTGACCTGCGTCATGCATGCTTGGCCGCGACTCGCTTGTGACCCATCCCAACATGAAAATCGCAGTCCTCACCTCGGGCGGAGACAGTGCAGGCATGAATGCCGTCGTCCGCACTGTCGTCAAGTCTGGCATCCTCAAGTATATATCTCTCTCGCCTCTCGGCCGTCATTGACGCGTCTCATCACAGGGGCTGTGAGATGTGGGTCGTGCGCGAGGGTTATGAGGGCCTCGTCCGAGGAAACGCAGAGTCTCCGTCTACTAATCTATCTGCACCGGCAGACAGCGAGTTCAACTTTTTGGACAACCTCAGATTCGGCGATGGCAACTTGCTGAGGGTTGGAGCCTGTGACCAAACAGGCGGAAGGTCTCTCGCCGGCCGCTACATTGTGCGGGTGGGATTTGACGATGTGCGCGGGTGGTTTTCGGAAGTAAGTCTCGAGTCGGTCGTCTTGTTTTCTTTTGATTTTCGACGACCTAGGGAGGCACTCTTATCGGTACAGCACGATCAAAGGAGTTCCGTACCCATGAGGGTCGACTGACTGCTGCTTACAACCTTGTAAAAGAAGGCATCGACGCACTGGTCGTTTGTGGTGGAGACGGGTCCCTAACTGGTGCTGACGTCTTCAGAGCCGAATGGCCTTCTCTCGTCGCAGAGCTCCATGCACAATGTCTGTTTCATCAGTAACAGTTGACTATAAATCGCTCATGACTGATAGCCAGAATCACGGATACTCAAGCACAGGACCACGCTCACCTCAAGATTGTCGGCCTTGTTGGATCCATCGACAATGACATGTCAATGACAGACATGACTATTGGCGCCCCAACGGCTCTACATCGTATTTGCGAAGCGATGGATAACATCAACTCGACAGCCATCAGTCACTCTCGCGCCTTTGTCCTTGAAGTCATGGGAAGGCATTGCGGCTGGCTGGCACTTCTTGCTGGTGTTGCGTGAGCCTTTTGACATTTTAAATGGGATCGAAACCGACGACGATATACAGTGGTGGCGCAGATTTCATCTTTATCCCTGAACGACCCCCAAAAACTATGCCCTGGGAAGACGAGATGTGTTCTGCTATCCAGCGCGTAAGCACCTACCACGCTCCAAAGTGACATAATATCGATTCACAATTCAGCACCGAGAAATTGGCAAACGCAAGACGATAGTGATTGTTGCCGAAGGTGCTATCGATAACGAACTCAACCCCATAAAAGCAGAATATGTTAAAGAAGTCCTCTCGACGCGTCTCGGACTCGACACACGAGTGACAACCTTGGGTCATACTCAAAGAGGTGGACGACCATGCGCCTGGGATCGTATTCTGGTGATTGTTGAGGATTATCCAAAATCCGCTTTGATACTTACCCTTTCCTCAGCCCACACTTCAAGGCGTAGAAGCGGTAAAAGCGTTATTAGAATCTACACCAGAGACACCTTCATACATGATTGGTATCCAAGAAAATAAAATTATACGAGTTCCTCTAATGGAGGCTGTCCAGATGGTAGTTAGCTTCCTGTTAGTTTTATGGATGCGGCATTTATTTCTCTTCCAGACCAGGGCTGTGGCGCAAGCTGTCAGCGACCGGGATTTCGAAAAAGCTATGTCTTTGAGGGATCCAGAATTTGTTGAGAGCTTGGACGGTTTCATAGCAACTTCGGTCCTAGTCAAGGAGCCCTCCCTTCCCAAAGAAAAGGTAAGTTTCGAATACTGTAGTCCGTCAATCGTCTTATACTACGCTTGAGCGTCTCCGCGTGGCTATTATGCAGTAAGTTTAACTAGTGTTTATGGACTTTATATTTAATGTATTCGTAGCATGGGTGCACCAGCTGGTGGAATGAACGCAGCAACTCGTGCTGCCGTGCGTTACTGTCTTCAGCAAGGCCACACTCCACTTGCAGTCCAAAACGGATTCCCTGGCCTTCTCGACGACAACGTCATCCAACTTTCGTGGCTCGGTGTTGATTCCTGGATGGCACGAGGAGGCTCAGAGCTCGGCACCAACAGGACTCTACCATCTATCGATCTTGGAGCCGTTGCGTCGACTTTCCAAAAGTTCAGCTTTGATGCTTTGATGATGATCGGCGGCTTTGAGGCTTTCCACGCCTTGCTCATTTTGGAAGAAGGCAGGAAGCATTACCCGGCGTTCCATATTCCAATGGTGCATTTACCTGCTACGATCAGTAATAATGTGCCCATAACGGAGTTTAGCCTTGGCAGTGATACGAGTCTGAATGCTTTGGTTGATGCTTGCGACGCCATCAAGCAGAGCGCTAGTGCTTCGAGAAATCGTGTGTTTGTTGTCGAGACGCAGGGAGGAAAGTGCGGCTACATTGCTACGATGGGAGCTTTGGCTGTGAGTGAAAAGAAAGCTTGGTGGTGCATTCGTCTTGAAGTTGATGAGATGTGTAGACTGGTGCTTCTCTTGTTTACGTTCCTGAGACTGGGATGACTCTGGATATGTTACGGAGAGACGTCAAGTTCCTCAAGACGAGGTATAATCTTGACGAAAAGGGTAAAAGTGAAGGGCGGCTCGTTATTAGGTATGTCAGGAGTACTTTGTTGGTTTCAACGATTTGATGTTTCGCGTTTCTTAGGAATGAAGTCGCTTCGTCGGTTTATACGACCGAGGTGCTGACGAACATGTTCAAGGAAGAGGGCGCTGCCTTGTTTGATGCTCGTTCTGCATCGCTCGGGCATACACTGCAAGGCGGCGTCCCGTCGCCGATGGATCGCGCGCGCGCGGTGCGGCTCTCGCTCAAGTGCATGTCGTTCATTGAGCGGCACCATGCGTTGCTCCGGGCCCAGCCTGCGAAGACGAGGCAGGCGGGCGGGGAGAGTGCTGCTGTTATCACGATACAGGCGAGCTCGATCAAGTGGGTACCGGTGCAGGAGATGCTGGTACATGCGGATATGAAGAATAGGAGGGGGAAGGAGTCGTGGTGGGAGGGTGTGACGGGGATCGTAGAGGCGTTGGTGGGCCGGCCTGCGCTTGGGTAGGTGTATGTAGATGTAGATGAGGGTTTTTCTTTTTTTCTTTTTTTAGTTTCGGCGTTAGGTACTGTATGTTTTTCGTTGATCTTATGCATTTGCGGTTTTGCTCGTTAATCGATGTTTTTCCTTTTTTCTTTCTTTTTTTTTTTCGTACATTTGAGCCCTTACATTAGTATTGCATGCGTAGTTCGCCATGCTGAAACAGTTGCTTGCTGAACCACCTTTGCTTTTCGACACGAGAAATATCAGATGTTGTATGTGTACGAACGATTAGGCGCATGAATTTTGTCGTGTATACAATGTGTATCGATATGCAGTGGTATGATACAGTGAAACATGATAATACAACTTGAGGGACAATAGATAGCAATAAAGATATAATACAGGAACCAGGTATCAAAGAGACTCGGAGAAGGGCTAGAAAGTTGTCTGCAGCAAGTCAGTAAAGCTACAGCTTGCAACTGATGGAGGAGGTGACAAGGAAAGGAAGGAGGAATCGGTCGCGCAATCAGAGAAATAGGTTTCAGAGGGAGATACAGAGCCTGATGGAGAAGGCTAATCGGGCGAGTACGGTGACTCGGGTAATCCGTAGTAGCCATTGTCATTGGCGAGAGTTAAAGCGGCGGATTGGATTGTGGCTGGGTCGAAGATCCACGAGAGGTCTTCAGGTGGGGAAACGGGTGCGGACCCTATGAGGAATTCCTCTGCGGGGCAGATGGTCTGAGGGCATTGTGAAAACAAATTGGAGACGTCGAAGGAGTAGTCGTTGACGCCGAAAAGCTGGCTGCAAGTATCTGCTGGAGGCATTGCAGGAGAGAGGACGGAAGGGGGGGATGCGAACGATTCCAAGGACAATTCCGATGGCGAAAGATATTTATCCCAGGTATATGAGAAACTATCGTTTTGCGCTTCGCCACAGAGCGCTTCTAAGGCTTGATCAAAACTGGAGTAGGTGGAGTCCAGGGCGACAGAAAGGTCTGCAGAAAAGGGCTCAGATGCGGGTGTGGCGGATGGCGATGGGGCAACCTCTTTGCGCTTGTAAGGGTCGTGGCGCCGTGATTGTTTGGTGCTGACAGAAGTCTTGGCTTTACCAGTCTTTCTGCTCGGGACATATGCGTGTTTCTTTTTCCTGTGCCGAGTCAAGCATCCAGGATCGGCTGTACGGTAATCGCAGTCTGGGCATGTATGAGGCTTTTCACCAGTACTGAAGAAAATTGGTAAGCAAACTGAACGACTTTCTAGGAAAATTAGAATTTACTGTGTGAAGAGATGAGTATTCAAGTTCGATTTCTGAAGAGTCTGATAAGCGCAGCCCTCGTAATGGCATTTAAACATCCTAAAAGTTCAACTCAATAAAGGGCCAGCTCGCAAGTGAGGTGAGAATCAACATACGCAACGGCATTGTTGGGTTTGTGAAGTTGTTCGTGACGGGCTACATCCCCTTTATAGCGGATGACGACCCCGCACACCTTGCAAGGCTCTGTATTGATTCCTTTCTAAAAAAAAAGGATCAATAAGTGTGTTCGTGCTATAAATATCAGGACCCACAGTGTGAGACATGATCAGATGTTCGAGAATCGAGGCACTGATGAGGGGGGACAAAGATCGGAAAGCTTTGTATGTCGTGGG
>JAGGAP010000867.1:0-10931 GCA_017657235.1 Termitomyces sp. T73sscA
CCATCATCTGACTGAACAGAATCTGCACTCTGCAAGATCTTTTCTTCTCCTGGAAATCTCTGCAGAACCTCTGAATTAATATCATCTACATCAGAGTTCTTGCCAGAAAGAATAGTCCTGTCCAGGTAATACTGATCATTTTGAGGATGATCAATATTAGAATAAGTAGAAGAAATCAATCCAGTGATAGAATTGTTATCACAGATCATAGCTGCAGGAAGTTGAAGTGTTTCTCCAGGCTCTAGATTTCTCCCAGCACCAACATCTAATAGAAGAGTAGTCCCTTGACATTACCTCCCCTCTAATGTGTGGTGCCTCAACATGCAGGGTAGAAGTAGTCCAGGATGGCATGATTGGCTGGCAAAATTGGATAAATTCCTCAAATGGCTCTGAGTGTGTTAGGATATTTCTGATAAAATTTTCTAACCAGACTGGTGCATGAGCAGTTCTTCTGTGGTTTTCAAGATATATCCTCTAGACCATAGTCTTTCTACTTTACCTTGAACTGGAGCTTATGTTGGAACAAGCAACTATTCAAGATCTGCTCCACCTTATACTTCTTCTTGTTGTTGACCAGAACTGATGGTAGTGGTGGCTTTAGACATTGACCTAGAATGGGATCCTCTGGTGCAGGAGACAGCTTGACCATGTTGAAAACAGGATGGAGTTGGTGCATGCTCACTGGCAACTGGAGGCAATAGCCTAGGGGGCCTACTTGTTGTTCCACTACAAAGAAGCCTAACTAGCAGTAGGACAGCTTCTGAGATGCTTGAGTATTGGTTATATCCAACCTGTCTAGAAAGACTCAATCACCAAGTTTGTACTTGGAGGCTGGAGTGCATCTATAATTATAGTAGTGTGCCATATCATCCTTGGCCTTTGCTAGCACTGCTTTGGTGTCTTTATGAGTCTGCTTTATCTGGTCTATAAAGGACTAAATGGTTTTCTAAAGCATGTGCATGAGGTCCAAAACTCATCTAAGGGTAGCAGCCAGTATTAAGAAAGAAGGGAGAGAACTGGGTCAAGGCATGGACATGATTGTTATACTAGAACTCTGCATTGGGCAGTAACTCATGCCAGTTATCCTGGCACTTGTTGCAGAAGAGTTGTAGATACTGCTCTAGTTCCTAGTTGACATGCTCTGTCTGTTCATCTGACTGAGAGTGGTAGGCAGTGGAAGTGTGGAATTTGATGCCTAGCATGCAATGGTGACATTCAAAAGTAGCTAAGCATGGTTGGCAGTGATAAACACTTAGCACTTTATGTGTTGGGCATGCTAGTGATAAGAATAAGTCCTGGCAGGATCCCAGAAGCATGTAAGTGAATGAAAGGTGATTGAAATGAAGTAAAAAAAGATGCTTAGCATGGCTAAGTACTAGGCTGTAAGTGCCTAGTACATGTTTGCTTGGTTGCTAAAGAAGTCAACAGTTGGACTTGGCAAGAGTGCACCCATAGTTGGCACTGATTATTATAAGAGAAAAAAAATAAAGAAAGCAAATCTGATCACTAAGAGTGCCCACAAGGAAGTACACTGAGAAAGCTAAAGAAGACTAGAAGCTTTAGTGATTGTCTGTGGAAGTAGTAGCTATATACAGTTACTGTAGTGCAATGGTGGAAGGCCATTGCAGAGATAAGAAATTATATATAAAAAGTTGCTAAAGTGTTTTTAACAGCAAAAATGTAATAAAAGTTCAAGAAAGTATTAATGCATGGCAAATGTGCATGTAGTGCAGTGGCTGTGCACTAGGCATCAGCAAGATGCTAAGTTACATGCCTATCATAAAAATTAGTAGCTAAGCATAAAAATGATATATTAAAGCTGTCTGTCACTTGTCAATTTGCTAATATACCTATTTCTGTACTTGTCCATCATGTTCAAATGAGCCAATCAGAGGTGGCAAGTGCCATGGAGCATTTCTGAGTGCCAAAAAAAGGTGCTAAATGACATGTCAAAGTGCAAAAATTGACAAAAAGTTGCCAAGAGTAATGGTGAGTTGGCAAGCATAACAGTGAGTCAGCAAGCATGACAGTAGAGTATAAAATGTAAAGGTGAAGTACCAAGGGCATTGGAGAGTTGCCAAGAGTAGCAATAAAGTGCCAAGAGCAATGGTAAAGTGCCAAAAATGACAAAAAGTTGCCAAGAGTAATGGTGAGTTAATGAGTGTAACAATAGAATATAAAGTGTAAAAATGAAGTACCAAGGGCACTGTAGAGTTGCCAAGAGTAACAATAAGATGCCTAGAGCAACAGAGAAGCAGCAAGAGTAATAATAAAAGTGGCAAGAGATATAGGAGTCATCAAGTGTCAGAATGTTGCCAAATATAATCTTCTGCATTGAGCCAGTGTAGAGTCTCATTAGCAATAGAGCTCCTGAGTAAACTGAGCCACAAATTGTGGTCTCTGGTTAGATATATAAGCACTAGACAATCTATGCAACTTCCAAACATTCTTCCAATACAGGTTGGCTGCTTCTATAGCTAAGCATATAGTGTGGATTGGAATAAAGTGGGCTTGCTTACTATAGAGGTCCACAACTACTATGGTAGCATTATACTCATGAGCATCCAGCAGTTCTACAACAAAGTCTACTGAGGCCACACTCCAGTGCTCAGCAGAGATAAAAAGAAGATGGCTGTCTTATAAAAAGTCATTAATGAGATGTTGGTGTAGAGGCAGAAGTCACAAATGCTAATATAAGAGCCAATGTATCATAACATCTGGGGCCACCAGTAGTTGTAAGACACTAGTGTGTCTTTCACCTGCCAGAGTAACCAGAAATGTGAGAATTATAGTGCTGTTCTACAATCTGCCTCTGGAGGTCTGGCACATTGAAGATATAGATGCAATCTTCTGAAGGTCAGCAACTCATTCTCCAAAGCCTATTTATTAATGCATACCAACTTTATGCCATTGCTCCAGTTGGTATGCAGGGCCATAACAACCTTAGCTACTACATTCTCTTGCACTCCTTCCTATTTTTCCTGTTGTATGTCCTAAAGAATATTTGCCTTATCTTCTTGGACAACTATATCTTTAAAAGCATAGATATCAAAGAGCTCAGATTTCAGAAGGATGATGTTGTCATTATCACTTGCTTCTGTACTATAGTCTAAGGCATCTGGCTTACTTATGCTCTATCCAGGTTTGTGATGCAGTAAGAAGTTGAAGTTAGCCAGATACAGCAACTATTGAGCTTGATAAAATACTTAAGGTCCTTGTAATCTGTCCAAACTTTGAATTTATGCTGTATGCCCTCAGGAAAATGCTGCCATTCTTCAAAGGAATGGATAATGGGCAGAATTTCCTTGTTGTGAATCTTATAGGTTCTGTTTTACTGCATTAAGGCTCTTGGAGTAGAAAGCTACAGAATGCCACTTATCATCCTCCTTTGACTGCTGGGAGAAGACCACCAAAATCAGAGCTGTCAGCTTTGACACAAAAGGAGGTCATCATTAGAAAGAGGACCAGTTTTGAGGTTACAACTTGTTTGAAAGTGTCAAAGGCAATCTTCTGTGACTCTTTCCACCATCATGCAGTATTATCAACTGTGAGATCACAAAGAAGATAGGCATGGTAGAAGCCTTGAATAAACCTTTGGTAGAAGTTAGTGAAGCCAAGGAGGGCCTGCACTTTTTTTTTTTCAGGCCACTCCACTACACCAGCTACCTTGACCAGATCCATCTTGGCTATTTCATGTAAGATGATCAGCAACAGGTACTTGATCTTGGTCTGCTCAAATTTTTGCACTTTTCAAGCTTGATGTAGAGCTGGTATCAACAGAGGCATTTTAGGACAATGCATGTGATGCATTAATGTTTCTCTAACATTTTAGTGTAGATGAGGATGTTATCAGGATAAATGCAGACCACACTCTCTGCAATCAGATCACAGAAGATGTCATTCATCATCATCTGAAAGGTGGCAGGGCTATTAGTGAGGCCAAAAAACATTACCAAAGGTTCAAAGAGTCCACAATTGGTTTAGAATACTGCTTTCTACTCATCTCTTTTTTTTATGCACACATTGTTGTAGCCTCATTGGACATCCAACTTGGTGAAATAGCATGCACTACAGAGGTTGTTGACGAGCTCAGAGGTGAGTGGCAAGAAATAGCAGTTTTTCACCATTATTGCATTCAGAACATAATAGTCCTGAACTAGATAAATTGATCTATCTATTTTCTTGATAAAGAAGACAGTAGAGGCCATGGGGGAGATGTATCTAGCCAGAGTCAAGATTCTCCTGCAAAAACACATTTAGCTTGTCCTGCTCACAAGGAGCTAGGAGATATACCTTGCAGCTAGATGGGTCTGCATTTGAAATGAGTTCAATGGCATGATTCCACTGCTTGTGCTCTGAAAGGAAATCAAAGGAGGCCTTAAATAAACACATCTTCAAAGTCATGAAAGTGATGATGAACACTGTCACAAAAAGGCTTTGGCTGAGAGCTGGCTGCAAAGGCTTGGGCCAACTACTGAGAAGTGGTCTAACCAGCCCAAATCTCAGCCTCTGTGGGTAGAAGTTGAAGAGCCACAGCATAGATCTTATCATCTACCTCAATCATCTTGTTTGAAGACTCAGGGTTAGAAGTGCTGGCAAACTCACCTTCTTGTTCTTTGTCCTGCTGGAGTCTATATCCCACACTTTAAACAATAGAGGGCCTTTCTATGAAGAAATGCTAAGGAGGGAGGGTCCAGCAAGTCAATATCAGAGAAGAGAAGGTGCCCTATGTGACAAGCATGTATGGCAGCACACTCCTTAACCAATGCTCTACACTCTTCTCTTGCCTCATCTTCTCTTGCCTCATCTGCACATGTGAAACAACATCAAGGGCATTGGCTCATGCACACCTCATTCTTAGCCCAGTCAATCTCAGGATTATGGTCTCAGAGCCATGTAAATTCCAGGATCATACCCTGCTCTTCCAGACTAGTGACAGCAAAGGCAGCACACTCAGAGTGTGTGCAATAACAAAGCACTAGGTCTACTACAGAACAGATAAATCCAGCTTTGTTGAGCATACCATCAATGTTGTTGACCAGGATTGGATGAGAGAGGGGCCAGATAGTGAGCTGGTGATGTTTTACATAGTTTACAGCAATTTTGTTGCATGTCAATAGTCTCTATCTCCACATTCAGGTGCAGTGAGTTAAAAGATGGAGTAGAGGCTACAACATATCAGCAGGACAAGTGTCATTCCCAAGCTGGAATGCATGGGTGCAGATAATAAGAAGAGAAAGGCCCAATTGAGACTTTGACTGGAGCAGTATTCTGTATATTGGAGGTGCTAATAGTTTTAGACAGAGAATTGTTAGCAGACAAGAATGTATTGCAAGATTCTACTGACAAACAAGTAAACCAATTAGGACTAAGCAGTAGAGGCATACAACTTATTTGACACTGGACTAAAAATCCTTCTCTAGGACCAAGAGAGGGAGCAGCAGCCTTAAGTAGCTCCTTAGAAAAGGACTCAGTCAATGGCATATCCAGAGAAGGATTTTTGGCTGCATCTTTAGCAGCAAGGAGCTGTACTAAGAGCTCCTGCTCAATCAGAGAAAGGTAGCATACTTCCAGTCTCTAAGAGCAGTAATATGCAAAGTGACCAGGCTTTCCACAATGGTAGCACAGCAAAGGCATGAGTGAATGTTGGCAAGAGGTGTTGACATTTATAAGTATCCCTAATAGTAAGAGTTGAGCAACAGGGGCTGAACAATAGAATACTAATGAGTGAGATAGAGCAGAGAAGGTCTGAAACATCAAAGCTCATGCTTTAGCTTCATGAGTTGCTATTGGTCCCTTGCAACTTTGAACCAGGTCTCTATGCAGCTGTCATCTGGTTGACTCTTGGCTAAATTATCAATCTAGTTCATGAGAGTAGGATGGAGACCCTCTTTAAAGATGAGGCAGAGCTGAAGGCTATCTGGATACCCAGCTTGCTTGACTAATGTATGAAAAGAATCAATATACTCATCTAAGCAGTGCTTTTCTTGACTATACTGGCTGCAATCCCAAAGAGAGAGGGTTGCAGTCTTAGCTGAGTACAGAGGAAAGAACTCCACTTGAAAGTTCTTTTTGAAGGTGTTCTAGTCTGTGAAGCTTGCTACACCTTCAAGGCATTAAAAAAATCAGAGAGTATCAGTAAAGGCTTGCTCTAACTTTATGTAGAACAGGACTTATGCAATTGTCAGTGCATTTGAACTGTAGGAAGAAGCGCTTGCCTGTAGTGCACTCTGTATCATAGGCATTTGGAAGAGCAGAGTGAGGGATCTTAGTAGAAGTGGAAGCTGAAGCAGAGGTACTGAAGCATGGGGTCTGGACTGAAGTGGCCAGTAATGCTGGAGATGCTGGAGCACCAGCAGAAGGGGGAGGGAAATGCTCTCAAAATGCTTAGAGGGTCTGAGAAATAGTCTTGGTTGTTTGGTGGAGTATAGCAAATTTGATGGTGTGGACAGTGAAAGAGGCTTAAGTAGCCTGTATTTGTTTTTCCAAAGCAAGCAAATGAGTCCAGGCATCATCTTCAGGAGCTGAGGCACCAGAAGGAGTGGCTAAAAGGACTGGTTGGATCATAGAAGCAAAGAGAAGGCAAACAAATCAGTAGATGAGAGACTTTTGACAGAAAGAGTTCAATCAAGGTAGAAGGAGCTTCCAGACAACTGGAGACTTGTTCTGCTGTAAAGGCAACTTCTGAAGGTTGTGGCTAAGTCATACAACTGGCAGAGGTACATCCAAAGTATATCAAAATACTAATCAGTAATATAGTAATAATTCCATACCTAGCAGAGGAAAATTCGAACAAGTCTAAAGACTTCAACTGCTAGGTTGGCACATTTACTAAGGATGAACCATGGAAAGATGAACCATAGGAAAAATGATGGTTGGACTCTATGCATGTGCAAAACCTAATGTCATATTATGTATTGACCAGAAAAACCAGGCCTGGACATAGCTTCAGGCTGCTAAAATACATTTGAAACAAGAGGATAAAAGTGAAACATAAAGCAAAGAATGGACTGTGCCTCAGAAGAATAGCAGAAAAATCATGTGATATAATGTTGGACTCTGTGCATGCACAAAACTCAATGTCATATTATATAAGCACAAGAAGCAGCACAGAGAAAAGGTTGAAAAAGACAAGGAACTGAGCATATTGTACCAGAATCATGAACTTGAAGAGTAGTTTCCTGATAGATTGGACTACAAGTATTGTGATAATAATATTATGTATGTAACAATGTCAAGGTCATTGATTCAATCCTTTGATGCCACTAATTTTGTACTTCATGTATTATAAGTACTTACAGAGAATATTGCATGCATTACAATTCTACCAGAGTAATGCATTAAAATGTCAGAATAGGCTATTACTTATGTTTTAAACCATTGATAATTAGTCACTACAAGATTGTAATTTGTGACAAAATCTTGAAACACCAGAGATCTGGTTCAATCAAAATTTTGCTTTAAGAAAATACTTCTCATCTCTTGTTAACCCAAGTTAATATTATAAAGATGCTGCATGAAACATGGGATTATGAAAGCTGGAATATGCCTGATTTCTGTGAAATTCAACCAGGTCTTGAGTAGATCCTGATGAGATCCCCAGAATCTAGAATATGGACTTGATGTTCAAAATACAGCCATATTCCATGCCAGCAGCATTATTGTGACATTATAGTATTGTAATTTTTTTTTTCTGAAAAATATTTATCTTGGAGCTCAAATATTTTAAATACATATAGTTTTTTGAATACATAGGTATTTATTTAACCTTCTACATATACAGGCCTAGGCCCAGCTATAGTCATACACAGTCAATGTTTGAGTGAATTTATGTGCATGCATGCAAAACCAGTGACCAATATTGATCATAATGAAATTCTTCCTCTAGGAAGACTCTGCTGAAATGCCACACAGGACTTATAGAGACATCAGATTTTTGAAGTGCTGGAGGCTAGTCCTTTATAAAGATTAATCAGACATATTTAGATATGGCCAGTAAAGATCTCTACCACACTGCTCAATATATTACATAAATGCCATGCTTTTAACTGGTCCTGATTAAAAGTGTAATAAGAAAAATTAGTAGATCTTCAAAGAAAGTATACAGGTCTTCCCAGGCCAAGAAATGAGAAAGGTATATTGTACTGTCAAAGACTGTAATTATTGTGCAGGACTAGTTTCATAAATAGAGTAACACAGAGAATCTTGTGACTAAGATGAAAATAACCTCAGTGAGTTAATAGCACTGAGGTATAATGTAGAGAATGACAGACAAATAACAAATAAAAAGATTTACTTAAGTGATCCTGAGTCTTAATAAGATTAATGAGAAACAGTTCAAAGAAAGGTGTAGCAGTACCTGAGGTCTCCAGGCATTGCAGGGCATCACACTTACTCTATTTTCTAGTCAAATCAGTAATGCATGTCAAAAATACATTAGAACAACTGAAACATACTATATAATCACCAACACTAATATCTTAATAGCAGTTCCAAGTTCTTCTTGTACATTTGTTAAGACTCTTTATTTCCAGCAAACAGAAAATCTCTCTTTCCTTGAAATGTTTAGTATTGAGTTCAGGTTCATGCAGACCACTTGCAATACAAAGCATGGAGGATGGCTGATTTACAGGTAGTCAGGAGAGAAACTTGAGTGCTGGCTCAGGATGTATGATGATAGAAGTTAAGTTCAAGTATTGTTAAGCTGCATCTTTATAGGTCCAAGTTAACATTGGTCACATGTGGGTGAGAATCCTTATAATCTCAATAAAATCTCATTAGTATCTATAAAATGCAGCCAAATATTAAAAATCAAGGATCTAAGTATATTTTACATAGGATGTTATTAGAATGCAAGTATACTAAACTTCTTACAACTTGAAAACTTCAATTTTACACAATGGGAAGAATTTTCAATAGCTCCAATACTGGGGAAGTTTTGATTGTTCTGAAGATCTAATTTGGTTGCTTGTTATATATAGTGATTAAATAAGCATTAAAAATTATTAATATTTTGAAAAGAAATTATCTCAACCTATTCAATAGAATGAAGTTTTGTATAGCATGTGTGGATTGGTTTGGTCATATTGCAGAGTAAATTGTAGGAAGGAGGTCAATATTATTATGAAATCTGTAGTGAGATGTGTGCATAACCTGTCTTTTCAATGTGTCTTATCTATGCAGAGTGTGTCTTGACCTTTTACAATGTGTCAGTGTTGAGGACAATATTCAACCACTCTTACTTAGTGATCGTGCAATGTTTTCTGTTACTCATTACTGTCACACCTCAGTGTTTATTTATTGAGGTATAAGCCTTCATAAGTTCATTTGCATATCATTTTCCTTACATTACTAATTATCTGTGATCATTCCTCTTTGATGATAATAGTGTTTCTTGATCACTGAGGTTCATTTCTCCTTGTTACAGTTGTTTCAGCTCCTAAGATTGTCTAAGACCAGTTCTGCTCCAACAAGTTATGAGCTGAATATTCTTTAGCTTTAGTCTCAATTTTTTTATTTTTCTCTTTTATTCTAAATTTTAGAGCAAATATTAATAAAAATAATTTATGGGCCCAAATGTTACCTATGACATTTTATCAACAAAGTTTACAGTATTAGTGCTCACAGATGATGGCTCTAACTAGCCTATGTATCAGTAGCATGTTACCAATGCCATAACATCAAAAAGGCTTCAAAGACATCTTATAGGGACCACACATAAATTGGCCATGCTCATCTAACATAATTGATTTTTGAAATGACAAGCCACTAGCTCCTCTATCAAATAAGGAGGTGGATGACATTGAAGATGCAATGGAAGAGTGGTTGCAAAGAGAAGCACAGGTCCACAAGATGATGAACAGTACAGTAGATCTGTTGGGGGACTACACTTCAAGTTCATTCATTCTAATATAATATGCTCAGTTCTTGTTTTTTTCAACTTTTTCTTTGTGGTTTTTCTGGTGATTATGTAATTGGTTGGTTTTTCTACTGATTACATAAATCATTGGATTTCCCATAGATTGTGTCATATTTCCCACAGTAAATCTTCCCATGGTTCATTCTTACTAAATTTGCCAACCTGGCAGTCAGAGTCCTTAGACTTGTTCTCTTTGGATTTCCCTCTGCCAGGTGTATTAGTCATTACTATACTACTAATTAGCATTCTAATATACTTTGGATTTCCCTCTGCCAGTTGTGTGACTTAGCCACAACCTCCAGAGGTTGCCCTTACACTCACTTCAACAATCACTCTACCCCCAAAACAGTACCAATATAATGAGCTCAATACCACTTCCACACATAGAAATATACATAATCATGTTATCTTGCCAATGCTTACTCTGCTGCTGCTATGCTGCTATTGTGGGAAGCCTGGTCACTTTGCACACTACTGCTCTCAGAGACTAGAAATACACTACCTTTTTTCAGTTGAGCAGGAGGAGCTCCTAATACAGCTCCTGGCTGCTAAAAATGCAGCTGGAGACCCTTCTCCAGATGCACTGTTGACTGAGTTCTCCTTCCAGGAGCTACCTGAGGCTGCTGATCCCTCTTCAAATCTAGAAGAGGATTTTTAGTCAAGCAACATTGATGAGCCTCCTGTAAGTTCCTGTGCAAAAGGGCCATAGTCTTAGGATAGTTCTAACCTTGGGGGACTTGGTAATATTTTTGGTCCTCTCTTATCAACTTCCACCAGCCAGCAACATGCTAACTAACAGACCACCAACAAGTCACATGCCCCCACTCTTGCTGTGCCTCCCTCATCTTGCTCCTTAATGTTTCCAAGAGCCTGCAGACAAAGCCTACTTCTTATATGCCAAGGTCACATGATTCATCATGTGCTAAGTCATGTATTCCCACCTTGTCACTCACCTCTCCCACCAAAGAGTGGGCAGCCTTCTATGCCACAGCTTCTACTATCTTTGATATGT
>JAGGAP010000868.1:0-10908 GCA_017657235.1 Termitomyces sp. T73sscA
AAAACAAAGCCAAGTTCAATGCTGAGCAGCTAGAGACCTTCAATGCTGTCATGGACTCTGTGGACAACAATCTGAGCAAGATGATATTTATTCACAGTATAGGTGGATGTGGCAAAACCTTTATCTGCAATACTCTAGCTTTTGCTGTTTGCTCTAATAGAAATGTTGCATTATATGTGGCATTATCTGGTTGCTATAGCCAATCCAAGCTAGAACTCTATGGCTCTTCAGGGCTTTTCAGGTGCTAAGAATGTATCTAATTAGTGTGTGCAACTTCATTGTTGAAGTAGATGCAAGATACATTAAAGGTATGCTGCAAAATCCTGATATACAGCCTTCTGCCAGCATGAACAGATGGGTGGCCACTATTTTTAGGTTTGACTTTGAACTTGTACATGTTAAGAGCACCTTCCATGGACCTAATGGGCTTTCTAGGCAACCCCCACAGCCTAGTAACCCTCCTTCTGACTTTGCTGATAATGAAGACTTTGCTAACTGGATTGACTGACTTCATAGATTTATACACATAATCCAGCTCCTCATCTGCTTACTTTGTACTGATCAACCTCCTGCTGACTCTTTCTTACACCTATCATTCCTTATCAACTAAAGCCATTTGCTGCTCCAACTACTTTTTATACCGCTAGCCTAGCTGCTTACAATCAAGAAGAATTGCCAATAGTTAGGATTGTGGAAGAGGCCCAGCCACTAAAGGAAGACTCTCATACCCTTACTTACAATGCCATCTCATGTACCAACAAAGCTACTGCCAAGGACCATTCAACGTTGGCTGAAAGATCTTGGAATTTGAACTTGCCCAGAGATATTCTAATCATGTGATCAGTTGCATTGTGTTGATGCATATATATGTCGAGTAGAATATCTCTGTTCTCTTCATTGTTCTGTGTCTACCTACTCTGTCTAGTATCTCTGTGCATCTTGAAGAATGGCTAAGAACTCTGCTGTAGCACATATTTTCAAGAGAGCCAAGGATGAACTCCTGTTTATTCCTGTCCCACAAGAGCCTAATGTCAATCAAAAACCATCAATCCTTAAACAGCTCAATCTCACAGATACAACTAAGGAACTAATGGAGGCTCATATGGATACTGTGGGGCTGGACAAACATATCTTTCAGCATACAATTGAGGATCAGAGTATGCTGCTAGAGAATCTTTGGAGAAGATAACTGAGTTGCTTATAGATCACGCATTCAATAAACTTGTTCAGCTTGGCATCCATATTCCCAATGAGATTGAAAGGGACATCAGATTCAAGTTCTCAGTCCACTATACTAATAAAAGCCTGATTCATGCCAAATCTGCTGCCAAAGGATAAAAGGGAAGAGAGCTGCATTGTTATGTTCAAATCTATCAATGCCTATGTGGTTCAGACTCTTGAGGAGAGAAGAGAAGACTCATTTCATAGAAAAATGTTGGGTGCTGCTGTTCATTTCATAGAAAGATGTTGAGTGCTGCTGTTGAGTAAGGCTAGTATCTACTCATGATGGCCATAGTCAGCCTAATTCACTTTTTCATGTGCATATAATTATACAAAAGGCTCTTAGATGAACAGTTGCTCACTATTGAGGAAATATCAGGAATTTTGGACCATTCTGTGGCTTACATAGACATCTAAAGATGAATTGTGATCCATTTATCAAACTCCACCCTGAATTACATGCTTATGCTTTATATCTTTTGCAAGACTGCATTCCTTTGACTCAGCTCCAGTTTTTGTGCAAAAAATAGGCAATCAAATGCTGGGGAAATGTGCCAGGTGACAATCAGCATCAGTTTTATCTCAGTAACATGATAGCGCTTTCTTGTATCAGACTCTGGCTCAAGAATGTGGTATTATTCAAAAATCAGCTGCAGAAGATAATCTCAATTTATAGTTTTGGCCAGGAACTCAATCTCAAGAGAGACAAACTCTATCTCCATCAGTTCTGTTCTATCAGAAAAGAAGTGTCCTCATCAGAGTGGCTCATTCTCATCATTGCAACACCTGAAATGCAAGCAGCTGCATGGAAGTATGGCTATAGTCAACACATCCTTCTCGATTTGACATTTGGATTTTGTTCTTCTCATGCCAATCTTCTGATTCTCATAGGACTTGACAAAAAGTGGACTGGAATTCTTCTTGGCTTCATTGTATTTATGGCTAAACCAGATGCTAAGGCAACACATGCAGATTATGATGGCAAGCTGATTGAATTTGTTCTTGAAAAATGGAAAACAGAGTTGGCCAAAAAATCTCTGGATAACACATTCTCAGGATCATTCCTCAATGTCACAGTAGCAACAACTGACAATGATACACAGAAGTGCGATGCACTCATCAAAGTTTGGCCAAATGTTCTCTTGCTACTATGTCTATCTATTTCATATCTGGCAATGCTGGTGCAACAGACTCAATAAACATCTTTTCTATATTCCAAAAGGTCCTGACTGACAATCTACTTGCCGCCAACTTGCGACTATGCTCATGCAACTTCTCAAGAACATTACAGACTATGAAGAAGCCATTACCATCTTCAATGCAGAGATTGATTACTTCAAGCTACTAGAAACATGAGAAGATTGGGTTTTACAGATGCAATCAAAAGGTGGCTTGGTGTTCCTGAATTATCTCAGCAGTTATCTCCATGTTTGTCTATTCTGGCTGGCTTAGTTAAAGGCTGGTGTAATTGAGGCTGGACAATGTCTTCAAATCTCTGCATTAGAGGTCCCATGCACAAATAATCATCTAGAATCTTTTAATGGCCGTATAAAAAAGAAGTACTTTGCGATCTATGAGCATACTGGCCGTTTTCCACAGCTTGACCTCTGGGTATCAATCTGTATTACTCAGATACTTCTAGATTTCTTTTCTAAACTTTGCATGCGCAAGAAAGAAGAAGATTACTACCATCAGATGCACTAAGTTCCTCTCTATGCATGTGCCTTTCTTCCTCAAGAAAATCCTCCTATCTCACCCCTTTTGAGTCCTGATTCTTCTAGTAATCTTGACAGTCCAATAGAGGTTCAAAGTCTGATAGAGAATATAGTTGAGAATGATGCTTCAGAAGAGCTTGAACCAAATAAAGAAGTAGACAACTGTGAGGTATATTCACTTGAAATGAATGCTGATGGCGAGGGGTGTAGCATGGTGTCATGGTCTAGAATCAACAAAACCAACAAATCATCTTTTCAGAAAGCATACCTCAGACACATGCCATCACCAATGCTCTGAAATCAAGCCATCGACAAACATAATATCCAAAATGCACTTGAAGGCATTGGAGTCCTTGCAGAGCACTCTGGATCTGACATCAGCATATCTTCACTTCCATCCATCATAGAAGCCTACAATGCCAAGCCCATGTCCCCTATCAGATGCCCGCTTGGGGATGCAAACTCGGCCTTGACTGCACAAGAGCAAGCTATAGCAATGCAGGAAATGTTGGAAGCTCAGACCCAGCTCAGTGAAAAACTCTGAAGGCTGCAAATACTTGGTGTCAATGACAAGGTTGTAGAGCAATACACATCACTATACCTTCACCCATACATATCCAGTGGACTTCTCAATCCAGCAAGATTGCATAGCAGCTTGGAGAAGACATTTGATAACAGGCCAAGCAAATTTGATGAGAATATGCCATTTATGCCATTGCTGACCCAGAAAAAAAAACGTCAAAAGGAATCACATAGATTAAGATAGATGATCATAGATACTTACATATTACATATTATATGAGTAGAATGGTCAACTTGAAACTAGTTTTGAAATTTGGACACATAAACCATTTCCAAACTATTTCATTGTAAATGACCCAGAGATACTAAATAAGTATGCTACACATAGAAAAATAAGTAGAACACAGAAGATTCAACAATCCAAAGATACTGAGCAGATATAATGCACATAGAAAACACGGAATACACCTATGTTGAATGCTGAAAAACAAATTTCCAAAATTATCTAAAAAGTCACGTGATCCAATTATCTCTGGGCAGGTTCAACATCCAAAGATCTTAAGCAACTCCCTGGTCTTAGTGACAATAAGTACCCCTGTTTTATCTAATACACCACTCACTTTTTACTTAGTAGAATTATCTATGGCACTGCCATTGTGATGGCACCTATAAGTTGGTTGTCAAGCCCAACAATCGCCTGCAAATCCTGCATGCTATGCATAATGAGCTTGTCCATCAAGGTCTCTTTGCAACATATGCCACACTCATAGAACAATTCTGGTGGCCACATATCCATGCTGATGTTGCTTGGTACAATAAAATATGCCACCTTTGCCAAATTCAACAAATACAGCAACTGCTCATACTGCCTATGGTTGCCATGCCTGCACTTCTATTCAGCAAAATATATGTTGATACTATGCATATGCCATCCAGGGCCCCCCTTGATGGGTCTCCAGACCACTCCCTAGAGGCAACAGCTACCCCCCCAAAGGCCCTCCTGGAAGTTGACCCCCTGGTGGCTGGGAACTAGCTATGAATGCCTTTTTCCTGCAGTGAGGCAGAGGCAACTACTATTACTACTACTACTACTACTACTACTACTACTACTACTACTACTACTACTACTACTACTACTACTACTACTACTACTACAATGCTGGAGCTCCTCCATGCTCTTTGAATGGCCAAGACAACACTTGCAATGCCCTTGCTGGAAAGTTCCCAGGTTACCTTCACTGCATACTATCTGCAGGGTATTGCCTTTGACTACTACACTATGCTGCACTGGTTTGACTCCAATAGCCCTGTCCTCTCAAACTAGCAATCCTTTGTGCAACAATTCTCCAACAAGTTCAGAGTTTTTGACACAGTAGTGGAGAAGGAAAAAAACCTCTATAACCTCTGGATGTGCTCTAAGAAATGTTTCACCACCTTCATTGTACAAGTTGAAAAAGAAGCCTACAAAACTAGGTGAAACTACAATGCCCTCCAGTTTGCTCTCCAGTGCTCCCTCCCTCAATGCATCAAGGATGTCCTCCAACTCACCCCAAAGCAACCCTCTTATAAAGGGTACAAGGTCTTGATCACTCAGATTGACTAGCACTACTGGGAGGACCGGAGCAAATACTCTATTCTGCATGCCCAGTAGAACTCCCCTGGTGCTCAAAACTAGCAGACCAACAACCCTGCCCACAATATATGTGCTCTGAGAGCCACCTCCACTGCCATCTCTGCCTAAAACACACCCAGACAAGAACCCACTCCCAACCCCTGACTCCTGCTCAACTCAACCCCACATTCTGAGCTTCACAACCCTGGCAAGACCATAGACCCAATAATCAACCCTCCAGATCTACTGGATGACAAAAAAGCCCTGCATGCAGGCTAATTCAGAGGCTTCAGTAAGCCCTAAATCAAGGTAGCAGATGAGAGTCAGGAACAGTGACAAAAATAAGGTGCCTGTATCTTCTGTGGAGACAAAGAGCACTTCATCAGTAATTGCCCCAAGCATCAAGCCCTGGGACAGGCTGTCTGGTCTATCGGAGCTGACAATTGTGAGTATCAGTTCATGGAAAACAATCCAGCAATTTAGATCTTCTAGTGTTCAAGCTTCTTCTCATGTTGTAACTTCAATGGCTTCTAGTACCAATGCAATCCTCAAGATTCCTTTGGGTGTGAAATTGCCCACTCTTAAAGCTGGGACCCTCCAACCAAAAACACTCTTTGAGTTTGTGCAAGTCTGTTGGGGGGTCTTTTGATCAAAGAGAATCACTGCAGATCAACAGATTGAGACAGTCTCTGCTTGCTTCCACAATGCATGCATTGCAGATTACATTGACAGTAATCTCACTGAACAGAAGAAGCTCTCCTTTTCCAAATTCATTGTTGATATTGCTTTGCATTACTTGTGCAATGGTGAGGAGATGAAAAGACATAATAACTACCTTTGGTTGACTTAACCACAGTCTGGATATGTTGAGGAGTTATGGAATAATTTCAGGGTTTCTTAATACCTGACAGTGACACCTGTATGTCAGCACAATATGGTTAGACAAAAAGGTGCAATAGGACAGACTTCCAGTGCTCTTTCAAGCAGATTGTTTCATATGAGCCATGAATATCTATAGAGTTTCAAAGAACAAGGCTGGGACCTTGTATAAGCAAAGGAATTTTATGCTGTCAAGAGGGTGACAAAAAACACAACTTGCACTGAATCAATGCTTCACGCTGCAGACCCTGGATGTCAAAGAAGCTTGAATCCAGCAGTGGTACTTCTCAGTGTAATATTTGGGGGTGCCTTTGCAGATGCTTGTGACAGACATTGGGACACTTGGACAAGAGAATACAAGTGTATCAGAGAGAAAGAAGCACTCAAATAAACTAGGAGATATGAATTGTCTGTCTGGTATGTAGCATGGAGTGATTGATTGATCATTGCTGATGAGCTAAGTTGAACATATACCATGTCGAGTCAAACAAGAACACAAGAACTTGGAATTCAACTTCAAGTCCTGAGGCCTGAGACTTGAAGCTTATAGATGTACAGGGTTTCACCGGTGCACTGCTCCTCAAAGTTATATCAGACTCGAATGACTAGCAGTTGCAAGACTTGACAATGAGACTAAGGCTGTTCAGAGACTGCTTAAGGATGGTTGGATTGTTACTTCAAGAGGCATGGAAGATGATCGTAACGTGACTGGTGTCAGGCAAATACGTGCTCGGACGGAAATAGGGTTGAACGCGTCTCGATCGCGCGGCCACACGGTCACACTACCCTGTATTAGAATCGATAAATAAAGCAAGCAGAACAATTCTATCTATGAGGCACCAGTGTAATATGTAGGTAGCACTTACGGACCGCGGTTGTTCGTGGACCACACCAGTAACAATGAATTTGCCATACATTGATACAATCTCAGAAATGATGAGCACGCAATTGAGATGTCAGAGCACAGATATATAATTACGAATACAATAAAAGTACATGATAAATAAATGCAAGATCCGAAAGACATGTACGTAACCCTCTATGACCGCTCTCCACGCAGACGACGAGCGAGAGCAAGATCTTTTGGTTGAATGGTGACACGCTTGGCATGGATGGCAGCCAAGTTAGTATCTTCGAATAATGAGACAAGGTATGCCTCAGCGGCTTCTTGCAGTGCCATAACAGCAGAAGATTGGAAACGGAGGTCAGTCTGAAGAAACAAATCAGCAAAGGCATCCTAGAGAAAAACAAAGTGGTCTAACCTTGAAATCCTGTGCAATCTCGCGGACAAGACGTTGGAAGGGCAGCTTGCGAATGAGAAGTTCAGTCGACTTTTGATAGCGACGAATTTCACGCAAGGCAACAGTTCCAGGCCTGAAACGATGGGGTTTCTTAACACCACCAGCAGCAGCCTGCGATAAACCCTGAGTCTGTATCCAAGCTAAGGCAGACTAATTAAAACCTACGGCAGTCTTGCGCGCTGATGATTTGGCAGCAAGCTGTTTGCGAGGCGCCTTGCCACCAGTAGACTTGCGGGCGGTTTGCTTAGTGCGAGCCATCAGAGAGTTATGATTGTTGTCGTTGTTGGGGCAGTAAAGGTGAAAAATGTAAGTAATTGACAGGAATCTATGTCGCCTATTTAAACAATGCGATCGCGTTGGTACACGTGATCTCTAACGCGTGAAAACAATCAACAAACGGAAATGTAGCACAGCCACACATAGACCATATATAGGTGATCGAGTGGGATTGACCAACTCATTAGTCGCTTGACAACCCACCGCCACTACAATACTCAAACACTTTACCTGTTAACTTCATTTCTTAAGAAGATATGTCTGGACGTGGAAAAGGTGGCAAGGTGGGATGTTTGGGATTCTGGAATATCTATGGGTGCTAACGATAAAGTGGTAATAGGGCCTCGGAAAGGGTGGTGCTAAGCGCCATCGCAAGATTCTTCGCGACAACATTCAGGGTATCACAAAGCCCGCTATCCGTCGCCTTGCTCGTCGTGGAGGTGTGAAGCGCATTTCCGGTCTTATCTATGAAGAGACCCGTGGTGTTTTGAAGATCTTCCTTGAGAACGTATGTGATGTTTCATGACATTAAGAAACTACTCATGTATAATTAATTTCAGGTCATTCGTGATTCAGTAACATATACTGAGCACGCCAAGCGGAAAACAGTCACTGCACTTGATGTTGTGTACGCCCTTAAACGATCAGGTCGTACACTATACGGTTTCGGTGCATAAGTTTGTTTTACATGAGGGTTGTTAGGGGGATTGCGTTGTATTGTTTATTATCTGTATTTTTATAACGTTATTTTCCTTTCTCCATTTCATATACATTGCCTTCGGAGTACTATGCCCTACCGTGTAGTCTACAGGCCCCTCTACTCGACAGGTTACACGTGATGACAACTTTGCATGCGAGTCAAATCACATAACAAAGCCTATTATTTATTCTTAGTCCGCTCCGGCATTGTATGGCAGATGAGTGACAAAACTTCAAGAGGGGACTCGATGAATTCTGGGTGTTTTACCCCAATTTAACCTTGGAGAAAACATATATTATAAGAAAAAGTTAAGAGAAACATCAAGAAATGCCATTACATCAGAGGGTAGGGGGGCCTGTCAACTGCATAGTAGGGCATAGTAATTGAAAAACAAAAAACTTACACGTTTATGAGGTAAGTTTACAGCACCAAATTTTTGAGGATGATGAGTCAGTATATAGGAAGGCCTGCCTGCAAATGTCATATGTTGCTTAAGAAAACAGACTGCATATTCTGCAGAATTATGGGGGCAACTGAGGACAAGGACCATGCTCTTTTTCAGTGCACCACATCTGCTGATCTGATAAGATGCAGGGAACAATTCTGGTCAATCCTGGCAGATGTAGTACCTGATATCAACAGATAATGGGGCTCAGTCCACTGGGCGAATACCTTACGTGGTGATCACTGTGCCCACAGACACGGAGCGCCGGTAGGGCTTGGGGCGTGGGAGACCGAAGCGGGGTGGGAGCAGTGAGCGGGGGAGCGCCGGTAGCGCCGGTATATGGACGGGTGCCAGGGGGGAGTGGAGGACGAGCGCTGGGGTTAGGGCGAATCCCGGGAGTGCAAGAGAGCGGAACGGGCAAGCGCCGGTGAGCGAGCGAGTTCCGGGGTTCAAGAGACAATGGGCGGGGGGCTTAGCGAGTCCCGGAGACGAAATCGGGGACGCGGGGTTTTAAGCGGGCCAAAAGGGGAGAGGGTGGAGATAAGATGAAGGCAAAGGGAACAGACAGAGATGGAGAGCCGGAGATAGAAGAGTCGGAGAACTTAGAGTAGAGAGGGGAAGAGGAAGCAATTAGATTAGATTAGAAAATGAGACAAGTAGAGGCAAGACAGAAAGACGAGATGGGACAAGTATGATAAGTAAAGGATGAGGGGAAATAACGAGACCGGGACACGCGAGGAAAACAAGATCAAGACAAAACACACAGAACGATACGGGTTACAGTAATATCAAGACTAGAGTACGACTTACTACTCCACGACTTATATACTATGCAGTAGGTAGGCCCCAGGATCCAGGCCCGGGTTCCAGTAGTGGAGTGCAGCACCGGGGCTTGGGGTGAGACCCAGGGGCCGCACGAGGCGAGGTTGAGACATGTCATGCGGCGCGGAGGTCTTATACTGGAAACGCAGAGACACGTGGTGGTGGGGCAGTAAGGAGGGAGCGGGAGCGGGGCGGCGGGGCGTGGTGGTGCGTGATTGTGATACGTGATGCGTGATGGGGGTCTCAGCGTGGGCCGGGGATAGCGGGTGGTGCTGGCACTGGTGTGGCGGTCACGGTGGTGATGGCCCGGGGGATGCCGCAAGTAGCGGTGATGGGCGGTGATGGCTGGGGGTGCCGCAAGTGGCGGTGGCTGGTGGCGCTGATGGGTGCTGATGGGCGGTGATTGCTGGGGGCTGCCGAGGGGGTTGCAGGGGCTGCCGAGGGGGTTGGCCGGGTAGCAGTCCGGGCCTGGGGTGGTCGTGGGGGGAAGGGTTGGGGCCCCGGGGCTGGGGCCGAGTCCTGGGGATCTGTAGCGGGTCATGACAACTCCCTCTAGCTGCAAGGTCTACCCACTTGCTCCCAAAGAGCAGGATGAGCTTGACACATTCCTCCAGGAGAACCTCAAGTCTGGACGCATTTGTCCTTCAAAATCCCCAATGGCCTCACCTGTGTTCTTCATCAAAAAGAAAGATGGTTCCCTTTGGTTGGTCCAAGACTATTGCATGCTCAATGCAATGACTGTCAAGAACTGCTATCCCCTTCCCCTCATTTCCGAGCTCATTAACAACCTCTGGAGTGCACAATACTTCACCAAGTTAGACGTACAATGGGGCTACAATAATGTGCGCATCCAGGAGGGAAATGAGTGGAAGGCCACATTCTGGACCAATCGTGGGCTGTTTGAGCCCCTTGTCATGTTTTTTGAGCTCACAAACAGTCCAGCCACCTTTCAGACAATGATGAATGATATCTTCCGGGACCTGATTGCAGATGGAGTGGTGTGTGTATACCTTGATGACATCCTCATTTACACTAAAACCCTAGAGGAACATTGTTGCATTATGCAGATTGTCCTGGACCGCCTCCGCCAACACCAGCTTTACCTCAAACCAGAGAAGTGTGAGTTTGAGCAGACCCGCATTGAGTACCTGGGGCTGATCATCTCACACGGAACAGCAGAGATGGATCCAGTAAAGGTGGCTGGTGTTATGCAGTGGCCAGTGCCCCACAACAAGAAGGAGGTACAAGCCTTTTTGGGATTCACTAATTTCTACCGGCGTTTCATTCAGGACTTCTCCCATCATGCATGCCCTCTGTTTGACCTCACTGGGAAGAATATGGCCTGGAAGTGGGGGGATGCAGAGCAGGGGGCTTTTGCAGCCCTCAAGGCTGCTGTCACCTCCAAGCCCATCCTC
>JAGGAP010000869.1:0-10882 GCA_017657235.1 Termitomyces sp. T73sscA
TTTACTACAATTTGACTTTGTCGGAGTTCATACTACTTCCCACACTAAATCCCACACCATCTGCCGCTAACGTGCCGTCCCAATTTCTAAACCCAGCTGTACTCGGCAGGGCTTACTGTGTGCGCGATACATGAACCATCAACTTTACCAAGATCAATCACCTCATGTACCTCGACGTAACCTCTTTCTGGCGGAAGCACCTTTCGATTACCCCGTTTCGATTCTATTCAACTAAATAAGAGAAACTATCCTGGGTAAATCCAATAAAGCTCAAAAGAATCAATTCTTCCCTCACCCGCACTTGCCCCTCCAGAAGCCTGACCATGACCTCGCTCTGTAAAGGGCAACACGTACCCCCTCTATCTGCATACTGAGCTCCGTCTGGTTCTGCACAAGCTTGCGGTTCGTAAGGTCCTGGATTTGCGGCAGTGGCACCGGCGGCGGTGTTGACATCGATGTTGGAGTGGACAAGGAATGCGGATGCGGGTGCGGGTGCGGGTGCGGGTGCGGGTACAGGTACAGGCTCGAGGAGTAGGTTTGAGCGTGTTGAGGCGGATAGAGAGGGTTCGGAGTGGGAGGGTATGCATGTCTGAACAAGCTTGGCGAGTTTAAGGGAAAGTAGCTTTGGATCGGAGAGTCGGCGGGGCACGTATCTCATGCACCAGCCGTTCTAGAGATTAAATGAGCAGAGAAGGAAGGAAACGTACCTGCTGCGCGGTAGTCTGCTCCTATACGATGCTAAACTTGCCGTCCGAGGACAAAGCTCGGGAGAGTGAGGAGCAAGAGGCCAAAAACTAAGATGGGGAGGGTGATGAGGCGGCCGAGGAACGAGCGGGGTGTTCTCCATAGCCAACCGTTGTGATAGCTATAAGAATACGATAAGAACTTGAGATCTACATCTATGGCGAAGACGTACTAACAAGGACGAACCAGGCAGCTGCGGGAATGCTCTGCAGAAGAGAGAAGTGAGAATGTGGATTGACGCGAAGGAGAAAACGTACGGAAAATTGCGTTGAATCGCCGTCGACGTTGACAAATGTTTCGAGGACGGGATCCCAGGTGCCCCCACGTTCGGCGAAGTATCTGGGAGTGACGTAAGCAAGAGAAGACGGGGACAGAATAGGAGACGAACAGAAGAGTACTAAAGACGGTGACGAAAAAGCTGATAGCAAGGAGCGCGTGTTGCGATCGGCGGACCGAAATGTACATGACTGGGATGGTCCTGGAGAGCAAGTCAGCATCAAGGCATGAAGATGTAGGTGGGGAGAACACGTGCAGGAGGATCGTGTGGTTGTATCTGAACGGCCTGAAAACGCGCAGAAGGCGGAACATAAGCAGAATCGAGAACTTGACTGATTTCCATGAAGATCCGACAACATAAAATCAAAAGAGCACACGCACGGTATCTTGGTGCATCAATATCTCAACATAGTACGGCGGAGCCGCAAACATTTCAGCTGCAAGACCAATGTCAACATTAGACTTTACGCATCCACGTCCCACTCCGAGACGAGAATTAGGAATGTCACCAACGTGTCTTTGTTTGTTCCAGCAGGGCATTCAAACTGCGTTTCCAGGGCGGATGGATCGATGGACATTGTCGCTTCATGGCTTGAGTCGGCGCGCCATGGATTGAAGGACGTTTTAGACACACGTGATGAAAATAGGAAGTGTGACCTCTGCAGAGTCTCCCAAAATAATCTTGAAGATAAGATCGATTAGACAAGTCCAAATCGCTCCCTTGTGCCCCAGTATTCGAAGTGGCTGTATGTCAAGATTGACCTGTCCGCCTCAGGAACTCAATTCGAATCTAGAATCGGGCTTGTTCTGAAGGTTGATTCGTTTGTCCAGTGCCTATCTCACATAATATGCATTTTAGGGTGTACGTGCTCAATATCATAGATGACCGTGATCGCCTACCATTGCCTTAGATCCCCCATTACATAGCTAACTCTAGCACCGTTCCATGTTGTTCACTCTTTCCTTCCTGGTAACTGTCAGAAGGTTGAGGGGTACTCTCGCAGCGTTGGCGTGGGAAATCTATTCTCATATATTGGTTACATACTTTGTCTTCTCTACCCGCAAAGACCACGCTATACATGCCCTTTCCACTGAGTCTAACCGCCAGCTGTGACGGGTTCTAGCGCCTCCAACGAGGTTTTGACAGTAACTAGAATGAGTCGGTGTCTTGAACGGTCGATCAAGGTCCGATGACTATACATACCTTTTGTTTCAAGACATCGGCCTTTGCTTGGTTTGTGTGTTTGGTGTCACTGTGATTTGTTCGAGGAACACTATCGATGACCTTTTGGCAAGACCGAAGGGTGTTACTTCCACCAATAATAGAGACACAATGATGAACTCACAGGTGGATTCGCATTTTGTTGGTCGAAGAGAGAGACTGAGCAATAAGCTCATACATGATTGTTGCTCGCGACGCGTAAAAAATGACGAAAGGAAAACATAGGAACTGTTATGGAGTGACTGACATGTCGCATTTTTATAGGGCCTCTTTGGTCCTGGACATTGCCGCATCTGCAAAAGAAGAAGGCTGGAGAATGTTTGAGGACGACGATCTGCAGATGTAGCTGGAATGTTTGTCAAGAAGCACGAAGACGGCGTTCTCAATATCAGCAAAAGACGTAATCTATAACCTAATATGGTGAGTTAAGAGAACATTAACCCGCCTGTCGTCCCCAGACATTTTGTTATCTTGATAGTAGCAATTCGCCATCCCAAACACCTTGATATCTTGATAGCAATATTCTAAATACCTGATAATATTATGATATTTTCCGTGTTCGACACACTGCATTGTAATTCCTAAAAAGATCATCAAGGTCAAATATAAACCCTCTTGACCTCCGGCTTTCATCTTGACCTTGCAACCTCCTAAACTAAACTCGTCACTGCTCAATCGACCAACCTCAAACCGAGCTCTGAACTGGGCCCAATCTTCCAGGGTAGAGTGCTTGCGGGAGAGGGTCACGTGGTATTCCTGGCTGGAACTCGGTGACCTTGGTGCGCCATGTCGTTGACAAGACACGCTACATCGGCTGCTTGAGCAAACTCGGTCGAGGTGAGCCGTGTGGATGGTAGAAGAGGTGCAGGGTGGGACGGCGGCGCACTCGTCCCTTTTTCAACGTCGGTGGGTTCGGTTTTGTCAGCAGTTTGAGCCCACGAGGTTTGTGCTGGAGAGTGCGAATCAGGCAGTGTTTCTGAAGGCGGGGGCAGCTCTTTTCATGCGTTCATGGCTAATCGAGCGCCTTGCAAATCAACGTGCCTTGCAAATCAGCGTGCCTGTCATGTGGCCGCGTCAACCACCTGTCTCCACGAATTTTCGCACACTGACTGGGACACGCCCGCCTTCAACCCCTTGACTGCGACTTCTGGGGTAGGTTCCGAGTCACATGCCGCCACTATTTTCTCCCTTCTCGGCTCTTACTTATTAGCGATGTGCCGGCTTGGGCCGCAGGCCGCCGAGTCCGTTTAGGCCGGGCTGGGCCTGTTGATAGCGGCTTGGGAGAGCCTAGAGCTCAGCTTGCAATTGTGCAAAGCCTGAGCCCCAGGCCTAGGCCACAGCTTCTGAAGTACTAGGAACAACGTAGAGAGAATTTTATGCTCACCAAGTCAGATTCTATCCAAAGTGAGTTGTTTCAAAGATTGCGTAATGAACATTCTAGCTTATCTTGAAACACACTTTTGCACCCTTCCATGCTGCGATTTTGATTATCTTGCCACCATCGTTGGAGTATATAATAAAAAATGTAGGTATTGTATATTTCATGCACATATCCACTCTTTATGACAGTTGTTGTATTGACAAAAATGGCTTAATAAAGTGTGTACCATAAAGCCGATCCCTGATCAAAGCTTGGCTCTCAATATTTGTAGGCCTTTCAAACCAACTGCCGAACCTTGCATATCACTAGCTCTTACTCAACAGAAGAGTCAAAGAAGAGTACACATCGTCAGTCTACTCTGGAACCTAATATATGCATACTACTTTGAAAAAATCGTCCATATGCGGTTACCAAAATCTTCTCAAATCCATGTCGATGTCATGAGAACTGGCTGTTATGACATGGAATACAATTTCGGTCCTAGCTAGTGATAGCCAGGGGTAGGGAAAACCCCCGGGTAAAAGACAGGGGTAGAGGGTAGGGTAAGGGTAGAGCCAACCTTGACGTGAGAAATACTTCTTTGATCGGAGTCAGGACTCTCTTTCCAATAAACTCTCACTGTTTTACTGATGTTCTATCACAATAGCGGCGTGTGATGTCCACTACCTTCTGGTACTAGCTCAACGTCTGGTGTTGGCATTCAACTCAAGTTCGCATCCAGCTAACTCCTGCAAAGGACAAAGAATAATTCTCGCTTTCAGATTCAAGACTCGCCGACTACGTCGTCGGGTCACCTGGATTATATTGTCAAACATACAATCATTCCTGCAATACATTACTAATATACATCTTCTCCATGGGAATTTCCAATTTTACCGGTACCACTACTCGTGTTGTCCTGTAATTGCGATGCGATTTTAGTACCTGAAAATTCATGACAGACTATAAAGGACTCACTTGCAAGGTAGAAACTCCACGATGGAGAGCATCATCATAACCACATCCATACTTTCCATCTTTCTCTACCTCAAATGCCTTGAAAACCATAGGCATCTACCGCTCCCTCCCGGGCCCAAGAAGCTTCCGATTATTGGTAACATACTCGACATGCCAAAAAGTTTTGAATGGATCACGTACCACAACTGGTGCAAGGAATTGGGTTGGGATATCTGGTGGATGATTATCTTGAACCTTTACTGACATTGATCAAGGCTCCGATATCATCCATCTCGACGTTGCGGGTACATCAATCATTGTCCTTGATAACGCTCAGCTTGCAACGGAGCTTCTGGAACGGAGATCCTCAATATACTCTAGCAGGTATACATGGAAAAATCCACTACAAGATTTGATTTCAATATCTCCTAAGACCGAAAGTCACTATGATTGAACTAATGGGCTGGGGATCAGCTGTTGGTATTATGCCATACGGTCAGTCCAGTCGCTGCCGCTTCACATCCTGCTCTGACAATCTTTATTTCCGCACCAGGGGAGTTGTGGTACGAAACCAACAATCGGTGCCCATCCTCTGCTGAACTAAATGAACTCTTTCAAGGCGCCATTGTCGACGACTGCTGCATCGCGAATTCCATCCAGCCGCTGCTGTACGCTTCTATCCTCAGGAACTGAAGGCCAGCCGTGCTCTTCTCCTCCGCCTCCTAGTGTCTTCCGACGATCTCATGGAAGAACTCGTCCAGTCAGTCGAGCGTATAATCTCCTTTCGTTCGACCAAAACGCTTCTGTGACCTTTCTGTTTGTTTCTAGGATGGCGGGGGAGACCATCATGTCGATCACATACGGAATTGAGGTTAAATCCAAGGACGACCCGTACATTACGACTGCAAAAGAGGGCGTTCACGGATTCGTAACCGCAGCCATGCCCGGTGCCTTTCTCGTCGAATTGATACCAATCCTCAAGTACGTTCCAGACTGGATGCCGTTTGCTGGATTCAAGCGCAAAGCGAAATACTGGCGCAAGCTGGTTCACGAGATGTTCAACAAGCCCTACGAGGTGGCCAAACATAATATCGTCTGTTGGAAAGCTCTATGTGTATAGTCTCGCTGAATTAGATAATTATAGAAAAGTGGAAATGCTGCACCATCTTTCCTATCAAATTGCCTGCAGAATATGGATCCGTCAAGGGATACAGGAGTTCAAGGAGATATGATAAAGTCGACAGCTGGAACAATGTATGGTGGTAAGCCAAAACCTTATCTCGACTTGATAGAGAAGCCAATCCATTCTTCATAACACAGCTGGCTCTGATACAGTGTGTCACATCCGCCCAAGTAACACAGGTTCTGAGACTGATAAACATTTTCAAAGACTGTCTCCGCTATCGCAACAGGCATTCTTGGGCTCCTTACCAATCCCCAGGCACTCAAGAAAGCACAAGAAGAAATCGACCGCGTTATTGGCCCTGATCACCTCCCAACTTTCGACGACGAGGCTTCTTTACCTTACATGACAGCAATTACCAAAGAAGCTCTGAGATGGAGACAAGTTACTCCAATCGGTACGAATCCCTTTCGCGTCACAAAACATCCATTGACCTATCAATTATGAGTACGTAGCTATACCACACCTCCTTGAGGCCGATGACGAATATAATGGATACCGGCTTCCTAAAGGGTCTATAATCGTGCCCAATGTCTGGTAAGCACTACACTTCCACTAAGGGACAATGCTCTTTGCGACCGTCTGATCCTGCTCAACAGGGCCATGCTTCATGACAAAATTATATATCCCCAGCCGTTCGAATTCAACCCCGACAGGTGGATCAGGGATGGGAAACTGGATCCAGATGTTTGGGACCCAATGCATGCGGCCTTTGGTTTTGGAAGGAGGTACAGAGCTGCCAATTTCTGGCATCATGTGCTCATGGACTTGCTTCATTTTTTTTCGCAGGGTATGTCCTGGGCGGTACATGGCCTACTCCGCTGTGTGGATTACACTGGCTTCTGTCATCGCTGTGTTTGACATTGACAAGGCACGGGATGCTACCGGAAAGATTATCGAACCATCGTATGAGTACTGTTCTTCCTTGATTTGGTTGGTCCTCGACGTTGCTTCTGCATGTTCTTCTGAGATTTGATGTGCAATTTTCATGCATATAGTAAGCCTCTGCCATTCAGATGTTCCATCACGCCACGATCAAAAAAAGCCGAGAGCTTGATCAAGGCATCGGCCGAGGAGGAGGGCTTCTTTTCTTGAGCGGAGATCTTGTCCATGTAGGTCATCAACGTGAGTCTCGTTTACATTTCTTGAGTTTACTATCAGAACTGTGTCAATAATTCTCATCTCCAGACCCGACAATCAGCTGTCGAGCAACGAGGTACTCGCACCAACGTAAAGCATCATGCTTCAAGGCTTCGTCGTGCGCCATAAAAAGCTGACCATTGTTATTTATGTTATTCCATTTAATCTTATATTTAAGGACCTAAATAAGCCGTCTTGAACGTTAATGCAATTCTTTGAGGTCCCTCTCAGACTGCGGGTGGCGCCGATGCCTGGTGTAAGAGGTCACTTTACAAATCAGAGATATCTGTGTCGGCTCCCGATGCGAGAAGGAAGTGGAAAGAAAGAGACGTGAAAGGGGAGGAGTGTGATAAGCCGAGTTGATTGGCAGCACTGCGCGGTGTCTGATGTCTCCAAGTGTTTTGCGAGCAAATTTATACCATTTGGTCGCCCTAGCTCTCTCGCACGGATCCCGAAAGGGAAAAACCGCACTCAAGCCGGCACGGGCGAGTAAAGTACGAGACAAGTGCTATGTAAACAGTAAAGAAAGAATGAGAGGGGTACGTGAATGAGGGGTGGGTGAAAGAAAAAAGCCGAGTCCAGTGGACTGACGAGCTCTATGTAGTAGTTTCTGTGACGTCCTTTCAAGAAGAAGACGTGGCGGAGTTGGAATAGGCAGAGTAAACAAGCACTGAGATAAACTCGGTGCGAATTCACGCAGACTTTGCCATTGCGAGAGGGTGCTGCGCTGTGGATTTTGAAGTTTCACTCATGAAATGATATTGTTCAAAACGGTGTCCGGAGTATCCTTGGTTATTTCACAAACCATGTATAATGCTGGAATGAATCAAAAGAATGTAAGCGCTGATATACCTAGAAGTAATTGATGACTATTGTGGTGGATCCACATAGTGACTAAATAATTTACCGCTTCCTTCCGATTGCTATCCTGATGGAGAAACATTGATAACAGAACACCTGAGAGACGCTTTCAATACTATCGAATTCGTTGGAGAGATATCTCAATGGCCTACGCTCAAACTGACTAGCTATTCCTTGGCTCCTGATACCAGGAGTTTTTTTCAGGAGCTCAGATGCTTGGCGGACCAAGACTCGCTTTCCGATCCTCTTACACTTAGGATGCGTTCACGACGCGGGCGTTGAAAGGCTTATGATCAGCCTTGTAAGTTTCTTCCATTCTTGTACTCAGAAGTCCCACACCTGTCACAGATGCGCCATGCAGTTGATCTCGACAGCCGTCCATCCGGGCTCTTCTTTCTCGTTTGGTTGCGTAAACCGAAGTTCTGGGAAATGTCCGCGAGAATCAATCTGACTTTGCCAGACAGTTATCTGGAACGCACTTCGTTTTTTGTCCGCTCGATATGAACTCTTCCAATCATTGCATGTAAATATCTGACCAACTGCACCTGCTCAGTCTCTGGCTGGCGAATCCACAGAAATCTGGTGTTTGTCGTCCGTGAATCTTCTTTTCCATGGTCAGAAAGGTTAAATTGCATCAGAAGCATTCCAGTTCCGTGTACGGCATGCAGACTATCCACACATATCTCCCTCCAGAGCTCATCGACGCTATTGTCGACACCATTGCTAAGGACAGAGAGACATTGAGAGCACTCTCTGTTGCATCAAAATCCTGCCTTCCTCGATGTCGAAAATATCTCTTCCGTTCAATTGAATTCTCCGCAGATCGTGGCGAAGATATTCTTGCTGAGTACCACGAACGTTTTCAAACCATCATCGCCCATGATCCGCGAGTACAGACTTACGTTAAGAAACTTGTCGTTCGAGACCTAGAGGTGCCTTGTACTCCCAAGTTGCGGTGGATGATTACCACTACGCAATTCCACAAAACACTCTGCCTTTTAGGACCCCATCTCAAGCGTTTCACCTTCATTGGAGAAAACTACGGGTGGAATCTGTTCCCTGCCAGCTTCAAGCTAGCCTTCATGTCTCTTCTCACCTCACCATCCCTCACATCCATCCGTCTGCAAGGCCTTCAAGATATTCCTAGAGCATGCTGCATTTCCTTTGGCTCTCAGGTAGTCGACTTGACAATCGTGACATCCAGCTTCAGCAACACATCGGATCCTGATCTTCCTATAATGGAAGGCAGATTAAGTCCTCCAGATTTGTATTGGCTACATCTAGAAGACATAAACGAGGGGAGCATTAGGATCTTGCTCGACACTTGGATACCTGCTCCATTACAGGGTTACGGTCGGCCACTCTTTCCATGCCTTACTGTCTTAAGCGTTGGTCCTACGGACGAAAATGCTCTCAGCCCTATCTGGGAGCTCATCCAGGCAGGACGGGAGACTATCCAATACTTCCATTGGGACTACCCTTATGGAAGCCAAGGTGCGTTGACTATTGACACATTTCTTGAGTCACGTTTATGATTTTGAGTAGCACGGCCGTTAAACACGCTGCCTTTGGACCTAAGCACACTGGAAAAGCTTTTTGCAATTCAATATGAAGTCACGTGCTACCCAGACGACGAAATTGAAACAATGCCTGACCCACCTGACCATTTCGACGGACTGATATCCTTGCTTCAAACAGCCAAGCCCGGTAATATTCAGCAAATCCATGTTAAAGTCGACTTCAGGAATTTTGGCGGCGCCATAGAGTCTCTGCGAAGGAATAATGGGTGGAGCGTTTTAGATGGCGTCCTTGCATCAGAATCCTTTGATCAGATCTACCAGCTCATCATGCAGCTAGATCTTGAGACATTTTTGAGCGAGGACAATATTGATGTTGACACAGATCTTATAGCGAGAAAGGTAGAGATAAAGGCTCTTCTTGAAGCACGCCTTCCATCACTGTTGACAATGAATTCCTACATGTTCATATTTACAGTGGAGCGTCAAAGAATATGAGCATGCATGTGTTAAACACGTTGATAAAGAGATGACTCACAATTAACTTACCAACTGACGACATATATACTCCGCGGTAAAATATCTTCATTAGTTACTTTGAGCGTATATATCTCGTCCATTTACCTAGAAGTTGGAAGTTGGAACAGAAACGCGCATGAGCACGTGCTCAGTGAGAAACATCAAATGAGCGTCAGATTTTTCTCCCGGAATCATTACTTATGCATGTGTGTTACATCTCCTGACAGCAAACGGTCAAAATGTCACTATGCATACTGCGAGAGTGCGAAAGAGCATGTGATACAAATGTTGTTGTGACAATAGTGTGGCCTCAAGAGTGCTAAAAGCTGAGCCTTTTGTTGGAAGGTTTTGATCTTATAGCAGGTGGGATGGGGCAAGTGCTTGAAAAGCCATACTCAGGTTCCAAACTCAGCTTGAAGCTTCAAACCCAGCTCCCTAGAATGCAACGACCTGTGGGAACACAATTTAAACCCAGCTTGTGACTAAGCATTCTTACAAATAAGAAAAGTTCCCAGGCATTGTTGCATTCTATATAGACAAGCTACAACTCATGCCTTCAGCATGGCCCTTGTATCTCATTGAGGGCTTCACCTCCAAACACCCCCAAATGCAAGGCTTCATCCAGCCTCAACCTCACTTTGTTCAGTTAAGGCCTTGCATATCCAAGCACAAGCTTCATCCAGCCTCAACCTCACTTTGTTTGGTTAAGGCCTTGCATATTTGAGTGCAAGGCTTCATCCAGCCTCAACCTCACTTTGTTCAGTTAAGGCCTTGCATATCAGAGTGCAAGGGTTTCTGACTTATAACTATTCTATTGACCTATGTTAACTTTTTTCTTAGTAATACTTTATGCTTTTCCATTACTATGCTCACAACATTCAACATTCAAATGTACACATTATACATTATAAAAAATGATCCTAACATATATTTGTGCTTTACTATCACTACAATATTTATCAATCAAATATACAAAGTCTACATTACAAAAAAAAATACATATGTAACAAATTATATTCAAAGCTATAAACCATTCAAAATTTCTTGATATACTATATTGGTAGTTCTCCAAGCTGTATTCTCTGGCAACAAAATTGCTTTAA
>JAGGAP010000870.1:0-10880 GCA_017657235.1 Termitomyces sp. T73sscA
CTTGTTCTCTTCGGATTTCCCTCTGCCAGGTGATTAGCTACATTCCCTGTCTTATTGTACTGGTTCCTAATATACTTTGGATTTCCCTCTGCCAGTTGTGTGATTAGCCGCAACTCCCAGAGGTCGCCTTTACAGCAGAACAAGTCTCCAAATTCTGGTCCAGAGGCCCCCTACAGCCAGATGTTGTTCTTACATAATCTACAAATGCATGCCAATGGCACATGTTGGATGCTAAATATGGTATATGGTGCACCGTGGGTGCAGAAGATCTGTTACTGGTAACCTAACTGGTTATACTAATGAACAGGATAAAATTGCCTTTGTTTACTTGTAGTTAGGACAAGTCTAGATATTGCTTAATCTAAAGACTCACCTTCATTTACTTGTAGTCAGGACAAGTAAACAAAGATGAGATCAGAACCCCTTTGAGGCAGTGATCATGTGTCTTGTGTGCCACAGCAGGAAGTGAAAACTGTGGAGTAAAAAAATGGAAAAATATAAACATGTCATAAGCTGCATCCCACAAGCTTACACCCCTTCCTCCTTTAAAAGCTCATTCTTATAGCCTCAACTCCTCCTGTTTTTGGCCTCTTATAGGTCCAAGGCCTTGCACTGCTCCAACTTGGATTGGGAGAGCCACTTGTCATGTTCTGGAGGAAATCCGACTTAACATATCAAATATTGGTGGCCACAGCCCCGCCTGCATTTGCCAATAATTTTGTTGATAACATGGTGATCTGTAGCCCTGTCTTTTGTGACAATTGGTCTAGGGCATGCATACTCTTAGTTAAAGAATAAGAAGGAGTTGTGGCACTTGAGGAGACTGGCATGGAAACCCAGGAAGGTGTGCATTTTGTTGTTCAGGAGGTGCAGAGTATACTCAGATTTCTCTAGGAAGGCTGCAACCACTTTGTAAGGACCATCATTTCACAGCATAAACTTTGCAATGTGTTTTTTTCCCTTCTGCTTGTACTCCCTGCAACAATGCTTGATTGCAAGCATTACAAGGTCTCCAACCCCATAGGCTTCCTCATCTGCTCTCTGTTTGTTTAATGGACTTTAGCTGCAAGGAGATTGTCCTGGGCTTCCTGTACATTCTTCTGTAGTTGTGCAATAATATTGTGTGTGGTCTTTGTGTCTTTTGATGCTCTTGCCAGCAGGGGTGCTAAGTGGGGAATGATGCAAGGTGAGCACTCCATCTTTAGCTGGAAAGAAGAGAAACCCATTGAGGTGTTGATTGTGTTCATGATAGCAAATTGAACATGGAGGAGGGTGGCCAGCCAGCCCTTTTAGTCTTGGTTGACAAGGTATCAAATAGTCTGAACGATTGTTTTGTTCTTTTGCTTGCTGCTGCCATTGGTCTTAAAGTGGTATGAGGTCAACATTTTCAGCTTACCCCAGTCAGTTTGTGCAGTTCCTTCCAAAGTTTGGCCACAAAGAGCTTGTTTCTATCTGAGATAATCTGGGTCACAATCTATTCTTGCAGTACCACTCATTGAAGAGTATGAGTGTAATATCTGCTGCAGAGTGCTTTGAGTGTGTGCCCACAAGTTGGATTTCAGCACTCAACAAATCAGTCATGCTCATAATTGTGTCCTTGCTATTCTCCTCTAGCAAAGGACTAATGAAGTCGATTCTGACCATGGAGAACCTATTATTTGGCACTGGTAAGGGATGTAGGAGGCCCATAGATTTTGTGGTGTAGTTCTTGTTGCATTGACAAGGGACACAAGATGGGATGTAAGCCTTCTCAAGGTCTTGCCTCATATGTGGCCAATAATATGAGTCCCATAGGGCTGCATAGCTCTTATCCAACCAAAAATATCCAAGTGTGTCATGAGCTAAGTTGTAGAGCAGTTTGCAGATGCAAGTACTGCTGGGAATGAACAAGTGTTTTCTGAGGTATAAGAGTCCATTAGCAAGCTTTACTCCAACAATGCTACCCTTTTTGATTCCATCATGTACTTGTTGAGCAAAGGTATCCCTTTATAGCTGGAAACAATTTTGGTAAGCAGTTGCTTGTCCATCCCAATTCTGAAGACACCTTCAACTACCATACAAGTTCTTGGAGGGGATCAAGTATATGCAAGGGTGCATGCTGCCAATCCTGCACTAGGAGATGCCAATGGCATTCTAGACAAGGAATCAGCTGCAGAATTTTTCTCTCCTCAAACATAGATGATTTCCAAATCAAAATTGGCTAGGAGAATTGCTCATCAAGCCTGCTGCTGCAACATCTGCTTCTGGGATTGAAAATATTTGAGAGTGCAGTGGTCTATGTAGACTTCAAAATGGATGCTTAGTAAGCTTGTTCTCCACCTCTTCAAAGCCTTTATAATGGCAAGGAGTTTCTTCTCATATGTTGGATAGTTGCATTGTGCAGCATTGAGCTGGTAGGAGTCATATGTTACAAGGCATGCAGTCTCCCAAGTTTCTCCAAAACTCAGGATTGCCCCAGTTTGTTGGTCATTCACGTCCATTGACACAAAGATCTTTTTCAATGGGTTGTCATAATCAATGACTATTTATGTCTTTAAATCCATCACAATATGGCATATAGCATTAAAAGCCTTCTAGTGTTTCTTTGTTCATCTAGAGAAATCCTTATCACATTCCTTGTTTGTGAGTGAAGTGAGAATGCTGGTATGCTCTACTAAGGCAGGAATGAAAGAAGAGAGGTATTAAGCAAGGCCAAGGAAACCTCAAATGTTGGTAGCAGTAGTGGGCATGGGCCATTCAGCAATCTTATCCACTTTCCTGAGATCTGCTTGCACACTATCTTTTGAGACAATATGTTCCAGAAAATTCAATTCTGATGCAAACAGTACTGACTTCTTCAAATTGCAAAAAAAATTGGCCTTTCAGAGTGCTTCAATGATTTTTTGGATGTTCTCCTCATGTTTGGCAATTGTATTTGACCAGATAATGATGTTATTGAGGTAAACATGGCAGATAATGCCATCATTTGACATTGATGTGTAGAGAGTGCATTGCACCTACTCATAAGCATCACTACCCATTCATACAACTTTCAAGGGGTGTGTATAGCTGTTAAATATATGTTATTTAGGTGGACTCTTGTTTGGAAGAAGGCATTGGTCATGTCAATCTTGCTAAAGATCTTTTCCTTGCTGCAATCAGCAAGGATATCATTAATGTGAAGCAGATGAAAACTATCTTGAATGGTATTCTAATTGAGAAGTCAATAGTCATTTACCCATCATGGTGGGACTGTGAAATTAGGTATGCCATCACAGTTTTTGGGAATGCGGAATGCTGGATATGCAAACTTGGATGATGAGGGCTGCAGACATCCTATTGCAAAATGCTCATTGAAGAGTTTCCTCCAAGGTTCATAAAATTTTTTCAGTGCTCTGTATCTTCAACAGTTGAGAATTAAAGAGGGGTCTTTTAGTCTTATTCTGTGGTAGATGTGCTCAGGAACATCATCCAACATCTTGGAGAGCTCAGAAGGGAAACAGTCAGCATATTTCAGCTTTGCCTCTTTGTCCTTCTACTTGAGTTCCTCTTTTAGCAACAAGGCCTTCAATTTGTTCTTAGATTAAGGCCATGATCTGACTTGGAGAAGCATTATCTTCACGATAAGGAGTTGCAGTGTGTATTTGATGCTTTGTGCCACCTGTTCTTATAGCACGTATATGGGTCTGAGGTGCTGGTAGAGGAAGAGAGAGTGTGATAGTGTGTCTGAGGTTGACAATGTCAAAACCAGTATGTTTATTCACAGCAGTGTTGTCTTCAATATCTAACACCAGTTTCTTAGCAAACAGGAATGGGATTCCTAGTACTAGCGGTACAGGAATAGACATTAACCTTTGCCAGGAAAACTCCTGATCTCCATGCTCCGTTACTTACTGTTGCCTCCAATCAAACATATTTGTTGCATGTTAATGGGTTTTTGGTGAGTGAAATGAGATTTTCTTTGCTTTTTAGTAGTTGAAGTCATAGTAGTCCAAGCTTTGTGGCAAGTTCATTGCTAATAACTGTGGAGGGGCAACCATTATCGAGGATTGTGTAGATAAAGAGGGGGAAAGAAGAAGTGGCTGGCCCCATCAGCTCCAACTTGACAGTCATGTAAGGTGCAGATAAAGGGGGGTCTGTAGATGAAGATGGGGTTGCATACATATATGAATCATCCATATCTTCATCCCTTATCTCTTCATTGCTGACAAATTCAATGTATGCAAGTCCTGCAACAGTTTTTTAGTTTGGCTGCTAGAGCCATTGCTAGAGTAAGTATTTTGATAGTCTTTGAGTTGGGCCATGAATTCAAGGTTTTCATGGGACAATTGTTTGGATCTCCTGGGTGACTGCAATAGAAGGTATGGCAGCGCATACAGCCCTGATGCTCAGTGAGTAGCCTTTTTTCTTTGTTGGTGAACTTTAACAGTTTGATTCAAGGAGCAGTGGTCCCTGAGATTTTGGGAGAGGTGCTGTTGGCATGAGAGGGGGATTCAGAGATTCTCTCAACTAGAGGCTTATGCTTGGCTACTCTTTCTATGTTTGCTAGCATCTATTATTGCTTGGGTTTGTGCTGGATCCTCAGCCAGCTCTTTGTCCAACTCAATGACCTCAATGATCCACTTGGATAGTTTCATAGTGGGCTTGAATCTCCTTGCATTGACCTTCCTTCAAAGATCAGAACACATGTGTAATTCAAAATGTGCCTTGACTGCAGGGTTAATCAAGGTGTGCTCAGATCCCGTGTTTTTGAGCTGAGAATTGAGGTTCTGAATGTGTATGTTCCAGTTGGCAAAGGATATGTTCTCCTGAAATGAAGCAAGAATTGAGTTCTGGATCTTTGTCTGCCAGTTACAAGGCAAAGCAAGCTTCTGAAATTCCTCAAGGTAATTATTGAATGTTATAGCATTGATGCATAATTAGTTGGTGTGATACCATGCTATAAACTGAGGTTTGAGCATTCCATCAGCCACAAATGCTACAATCTTATCTGCCTTTTTTCTAGAGTGCTTCTCAGTTATATGCAATAGCCCATTGTTGAAAAAGGTTATTGTCCATGTGACTCTTGGTGAGCATTGGACAGTCTTTTAGTTTTGTCACCTTGATCTCCACAAGGGGATGTTGGTCATTTGTATCAACATAAAAAAGGAGCGTCAATGGCATGTTATAATGTTTTTGATTGGCAACAATGCGCAATGAGCAGTAAGCACTGAGTGGTTTGATAGCAGGGTTGTTTTGATGGGCAGGGACAAGATTGTCTGATGATGACAAGAACTTAGAGTTACTGGAGCTCTTAGAGGGGCTGGGCAACAAGGCTAGGTGAGGGCTAATGTCCTAGCTTCACTGGCAGTGGGAAAAGGCTCCTCTTTTGGCTCCTTTTTTAGTGGAGGCAAGTTCAAGAGAGAAAAAGTAGCTGGAAGGATACCTGATAGAGATACTCAAGCTTGTTGTCACTTTGTTCCTTGTCTGGTGGTTGCAAGGATAGGTGTAGACAGCAGGCAACAACTGTAAGACAGTTTGGAAATTTTATTAATGTCAAAATAAAAGTGAAAGGCTGCTAGTAAGCGGCCTCACTGTGACTCTAATAGACAGGATAAAATTGCCTTTATTTACTTGTAGTTAGAACAAGTCTAAATATTGCTTAATCTAAAGATTCACCTTTGTTTACTTGTAGTTAGGACAAGTAAACAAAGATGAGATCAGAACCCTTTTGAGGCAGCAGTCATGTGTCTTGTATGCCACAGTAGGAGTAAAAAGATGTGAAAATATAAAGCTGCATCCCACAAGCTTATACACTTATACTTCTGCACAACTGCACCTTCAATCTACTCATCATGTTCACTAGAAATCCACTTCTAATTCATGAGCCAGTTGTCAGTCGACCATACCACTATCAATGCCTAGTCTTGTGATCTTAGCTTCTTGATGAATTATGGACACTCAATCTATCACTTTTCTTTCTACTTATGTCACTGGATTCTGGATTCTCTCTCCATATATACTGTAAGCATCTCCTTCTGCCGGTACACATTATTTACAAACGTCTTTTTTGTATGTAAATGGTTAAGTATTACATCAAACCTCTGGCTTTGCAAAGTTTTTGTAATCTTTGAGAGGGTTTTCTCTATATGACAAAATGTAATAGGGAAGTTGCCATGTTTTATTGCTAATAATTACCAAGCCCATCAAATTCTAATATCTAATATATTATGCTTAACATAATAAATCTTGTAGGTGTCTGCCTCTTAAAAAACCTTTGTTGCAATGCAGAGAGGTTAGCTATAGCATTTATGTATATTCTAGCATATAATCTGTCTCTCACTTATGAGTATCAGCCATGCATTGTGATAGATGCCAGGATTTGAGAAGGGAACTTTTTACATGCCAAGTGAATGTATACTGAGATAAAGTTCTGAGTCAATCTAGGCTATAGCTATTTCCTCTTAAACTTAGACTCTGATTTTATAATGCCAGCTTCACATAGTTCTTCCAAATTTTATTATGGCTATCCAAAAAACTGCGCCAGCTTCTTCTACCAATTTTAAACTGGCTTTTCTTAATGTACATCATATATTCTCCATATACTAGTAGAATTCACATGTATGGCTCATCAGGCATCTAAGCTCATCATCAACCTGGCAAAAAACTTGTAGGACATTCTGAAAGATGTTCATTTTGGACAGGTCTTTCTTGTCAATGTCAATATATGACATCTGCTCATAGCTTCTCCCCAGGTCAAGAGCAATCACATGCTCATTGCAAGCTACAACCCTGTGACTGGTTGGTTGGCCCTAAAAATTAAACCTTATGGTCCTCTGTCACTGAACTCCGCTGCTTTGTAATTTCACTACTGCTCTAATATTTTCAAGAGAATGAAGGCTAGGCTCTACATTTACAAAGTACATGACACGGTTCTGACATCTGCTAGTACAAGCATACCTGAGACCAGATGGAGAGCCATGCTTCTTTTGCTCAAAGCAAAATATGGAGCACCTCATATGCTCAGCAGAGTGCATTGCCTTGCCTGTAAGAAAACTTGTATGCATTCAAAAAATGTGCATTGATCCTAATTTTATATAGTCATTTGACTCCAATGCTTTCTTTATTCTCATTAAACGTCTTGTTATGATTGACACGCATTGGATTCCCAGAAGACCAGGTCATAGCTTATACATTAGACCAACCTTTAGTGGGACTTGTTCTGATTAGTCCATTCTCTCCATAATGTTACCATCCATCTCAGTGTCATATATCTGCTTCCATTACATCTCTGCCTGCTGCTCATAGCTCTTGATGTGGCAGCTTCAAACAGTGCCTTACTCTATGTCATTTTGACACCTACTGGCCCCTACTTTTCTACCACCAGCAAGGCCAAGGGGGTTTCCCTGCTTTCTATTGGCAAAACTGTTTGCTCTTGGCCTGGAGGAACTGGTAATCACAAACTTGGACTGAACTACGCCCTAGGCTTCCTTCCTCAATAACTTGCAGCTGAGCAGAGTTACAAACAGAACCTGTGGCTCCTCAGTGAGAATCAGCGTATTACAGAAGCAGGGTCAATAAACTTTTTTATCATTGTCTAAATGGAAGACAGGAGTGAGTTTACCATTCAAATACTCTATAACATTGATATCAATTTGATGTATTCTTAAAAAAGATGCAAACATCATCACTCCTCCACTGGACAGCACAATTCTCCCAGGAATAACTCATTGTTCATGCTTCAAACTCCTCAATGCCCACACTGCAAATAAAATTGTGCTTTCCAGTATTCCTGCCTCATGCAAACTCTACACACATGAACACACACTGACTATGCTTGAAGTCAATGTGTACTCTGATGCTGGTACCTTGTTGTAAGCCTTTGGTGTGAGTACAACCATTGCAGTAGCATCTATTGGCTGCATTGGCTATGAGGGCAGAGACCTTGTGCTCCCATCTGAAAACATTGGCTTAGATGATGTAGGCAATGCACTTTTGGAGAGGCTGCTAGAGATCCAAACAAAGCAGGTGGAATTTGAGGGCTGGAGTCAGACCTGTTGATGCAAAACCAATGCAGTAATAGCAAAAAAAGCTTATAGTAACATAACAATTTTAAAAGCTTTGTTTACAGTCACAATCAGATCCTAAGTTTAAGGGTTCAAGCCACACTCAATGCACACTTTTAATAGTGAAATGTAATAGTTTATTTGATTTTAAAACTGCTTTTATTCACACTTGAATGAATCAAATAAAGCTAGATTTCAATTAAAATGTAAACTAAATTATTCCAATATGATCCCTGAAGTCAATACACAAGCTCCTGAGCCTAAGAGGTCTACTCCCTAAGAACTCCATGCCATGGCAAGCTGATTTCTTTTTCAAACTCCTCAATCTGCTCTCCTTTTATCCTTCCATTGATGTGCACAGACCAGGCTCAGTCCATGTAATTCCACCACTTGTTATGCATACCTGGGGTGCTGACACCATCTTGATGTGTTCAGGCCTTGCCAAAGAAATGGTTTAGCCCTTCCTCAGCTAAACCTATTCCATCAGTGTGGGCTCACTGGATCTTCTACAAGGTATGTCTGCATCTATAGTTTCCAATGTCTTACAGCTTACAGTTTTCAGCCTATTGTTGTATTTGGACAACTACTATATCACCTCCTCCATACTTACTACTGACTGTCCCCAGTCAGCCTAAATGCTTCCATACATGCCACTATCCTTAGGCTCAGTTTTTGTCTAACTACTATCTTCCTTTCTGACCACCAGTTCCTCCAACTGCTACCCACTCATTTAGCCACTGCTTGTGCTTTGCTACCATGACCCCACCACCAAGCCATATCTTGTAGTCAGGTGCGCTTCTTTCTTTTTCTATTTTTACTCTCAGAAAGACTTAAAAAAAATTTCTTTTCAATTGTACTTAGAAAAATAAAATTAATCCTCTTATCTTTCTTTTTCAATCATCTCTTTTTAAATCTGTTTCTCTTTCCCTCTCTTTCTGCCATTCTTCTCTGTTCTCATGAAAAACTCTACTCTGACTTCCACTGCTCCCCATCGTATGCTTACTGGTTGTGCTGCTTGAGCACCTCCTTTGCAAGTTGTCATCTGCACTGAGCCCTCTCCAAAACCCTCAACTCCTCCTGTTGACTTTTATGCCTTTATAAAGTGTGATGTGGACCATAAAGCATGACACAAACCATGGTAGTTATGCAATTCCCTCTGTTTGTGCAGGCTGTCTTTGGTTTCTGCAACACTGCTTGTGCTTTTCCTGGTACCCCTGCAGATCATGCAAGATACTTGGATGCAATTGGTTGGGTACTTTTTTTTATCTTTTTTTTTTTCTTTCCTGTCTCAGTTTGTTCAGTGTTTTGCTGACCAAACTGATTTTGATTGCATTGCTGATTAGAAGAGTCTGGGCAACAAACTGGCTTCTATCATGCAACTCTTGTAAGTTTTCTTCTTCCAGCCTCTACTCTTGCTTTACTCATGCATTGTATTGATATCCTTTTAAACTCACTTCAGCCACAGGCTGATCCCAAGCCAAAGCCCTGTGCAAAAAAACCTAAGGTCACTCCTGTGTTTGGTGTGTTTCTTCTCCTGTTTTTCTATCTTTTGCATTCTTATTTTACTTTCAGCTCTTTATAAACCTAGCAGCAAGACAGCGTTAGCCTTGCTTGCTCAGGTTGACTTGGCCCTTGATGCTGCAAAATTGGCTGATAATCCTACAGTACCCTGTGACATCCTTCAAAAATATTGTGATGCGGTAGCTTGCTGCAACTTAGCAGCTGTACCAGCTCAACTTTTCTCTACAGACCTATCACCTCATCAAGGACCATTGCACCCCTCTTGACAAGGCACTGAGCCCATCTGATGTTGACTACACTGAGTCTTTGCTCAACACACTCAATGTTTCTTTTGAGGCACATATCTCTTTCTTCTTCTACTTGTTTCTTTTGTCTTTTATTGATCTAATTACGCAGTTGGTCTCCAACAATTCAGATGTTGAATTTGCAGATCCTCCTAAGGCTGAATCCAAAAACTCCATGGAGCTTCCAGCAGCACAAGCATTGTTACTACTAGCTCTGCCTTTGCCTCCTTGAGACATAAGTGTTTATATATCTTATACTTCCCCCTTTTCTACTTGTCATGCACCCAAATATAATGTCATTTGTTCCAAAATTGTGTGATACTAAGATTTACTTTTTGATTTTCAAGTTTTGATTTAGTCACTTTCAATTTTTGATATCATTGATTGATAGTTCCAATTCTGAATCTGTTGGTTCATGCAACTGTATAGACTCAAATGTAATATCCTTTCCAATATCCTCTGTTATTAGTTTCCGTAGCTCTTTTCTGAGCTTGTTTAGCTTAGTCAGGGTAATGTCTACTCATTGCTCAAGGCTTTCTGACAACTTTAGCTTTTTATGAGCTTTGTAAGAAACTACTCAAAATGCAGCCACCTGTGTTTGCCAAACTGACTTATCCAGCTCTGCTACAATGTAGTTATCTCCTCTGGTCTTAGCAATTATTACCATAGGACCATGGAATTGGGGTAACATTTTTGCACTGAATGAGCTTTCTGTAACCATGTTTTTGACCAAGACTAAGTCCAAAGGCTTGAAATTGTAGTCTTTAATGGAATGTTTATATTCTTCTACAAATTTCAAAGCCCATTGAAGTTTGTCTTTTCTGACATGCTCCCATCTCTTCTACATGTTAGTAGTGCTTGGCTAATGCCCAACCACAATACCCAATTAATTTCTCTGTGGTCAATGGACCTTCTGGTAGTTCTACCAACCAAGTAGCTTCTGCCAAGTCTAATGGAATTATTGAATAAGCAGCAGTGACTATAAAGTATGGTGAACAGCCAAATTGTTGCTATATAGTTATCCTGTCACTCCACATTACATGGTAGAAGA
>JAGGAP010000871.1:0-10845 GCA_017657235.1 Termitomyces sp. T73sscA
CTTCCTGTCTCGCCTCTACTTGTCTCATTTTCTAATCTAATCTAATTGCTTCCTCTTCCCCTCTCTACTCTAAGTTCTCCGACTCTTCTATCTCCGGCTCTCCATCTCTGTCTGTTCCCTTTGCCTTCATCTTATCTCCACCCTCTCCCCTTTTGGCCCGCTTAAAACCCCGCGTCCCCAATTTTGTCTCCGGGACTCGCTAAGCCCCCTGCCCATTGTCTCTTGAACCCCAGAACTCGCTCGCTCACCAGCGCTCGCCCGTTCCACCCTCTTGCACTCCCGGGATTCACTCTAATCCTGGCGCTTGTCCTCCACTCCCCTCCGGCACCCGTCCATACACCGGCGCTACTGGCGCTCCCCCGCTCACCGCTCCCACCCCGCTTCAGTCTCCCATGCCCCAAGCCCTACCGGCGCTCCATGTCTGTGGGCACAGTGATCACCACATAAGGTATTTGCCCAGTGGACTGAGCCCCCGTGGTCAGCAGAACCTGACAATCCTGATATGCAGAATCATTCAGCAGAAGCTGCATTGTTCTGTCTTGCAGCGCTGTGTTGAGGTGCTGCACAAACAATTGCAGCTCAATAATCAGCATGAATGCAACTATGCAGTTGCAGCGGGGAATGTGCGGGTTTGCACAATATTTGAAGAGCCTTTCCAGCTCATAAGGAGTGCAAGGGAATCCCCTGCGCGCAAACTTGTACACTATTGTTTGCAGCATGTCTGCCACATGTCCCAAACTGAATTTGTAGGCAGCTGCACGATTGGCATCAGAGCCCACAAAGACCGTGTTGGTCCGGTATGAGTAGTAAAATGAGGACCCTAAGGCTCCATAGAAGTATGAGTTGAGCTGCTCAACGTTGAGCAGATCCCAGATCTTCACCCCCAATCCATCAGGAATGCGTCCAGAGAAATTGTTGTGTGCCCTGTGTGTTAGGGCAGCAGTGGCTTGAGCCTTATTCACCTTCTTCTTGGCAAGTTTCTTGTTGCGTTGAATGCGCTGAAAGCACTGTGTGGGCATTTTGCCCTCTTTCTCCTCCTCCTCTGCTTCGGTGGATGACTGCTCATAGTCACTGTTGTCATCCTCTGTGAGGACGACCTGCTGCTTGCCTTTGGCAGCAGCCACAGTCTTGGCTGCCTCCGCTATCAACCCATCATATTGCACAGAAGTGCGTGGGTCAGTGGCCAGGACAACCACTTGGAATTGTGTGGCAGGCGCAGCCACCACAATTGGTAGCATGAACAGCAATTGCGCAAACTCAGCCCACATGGGTACACCTGCCTGGAAAATCAACGACTTCCATTTTGTCGGTATTAAGGGGGGGCTTGCGCCCCCAAGGCAATCTTGGGGGCCCCTGCATACCAGGGGCATGGGATGACATAGCAAGTCCCCCATTTGAGGGACCTGCAGCTCAAGATACAGGTATGTGCGCATGTGCATCTGATTCAAGTGCGTCCATCCACTCCCTCTCATCCCGATTGAGAGGCGCATAGTGCATCTTCTCATCTCGCTGCTCCAGCAAGAGGTTGGCAAGGGGCATCTCTGGTGCCCAGGAGATAGTGGATGCAGCTTGCACCGGTGCAGCAGCAGGCTGCGCAGGCAACATTGAAGTAGTCAAGCCCACCGCTGGACCTAAGTGAGCTGCCATGGGCGCTACTGCCTGCACAGCTTCCACCAGTCATGGTGGTTGTGGTCTAGCCCATTTGAGCTCCACACTTGATCTCTTGTAAACTAGAAGTTTGCGCTTTGCAGCGCAATCAATCTGCTCCAGCATGGTTATGCGCTGCCTCCTCATGAGCTCAATCTGGTCAAGTAATCCCTCCATCACCATCACTGCAAAGTTGTCTTGCAAGAAACTAGCTGTTGCAGGCACTGGTTGTTCCGCTGCCTCCAAACAGCCCAACAACGCCTCAGCTCCCATACTCATTTGCGCTTGTGGTGCATACTCCTTAACCAGTGATTGCACCACTGTGCACGCATATGATTGCACACCACCCTGAAGCCGGCTTGGCCCCAGTTGGTGCATGTGCTCATGGCACACCTCCTCTTCTTGGCACTCTAGCGCCCTTCCTCATCCACATCCATCCATAACTGGGCGGGCGTCTGGTACGGTAGCAGCTCTTCATGGCTTGGATAGGCCATGGCTGCATATTGCTGGGTTGTTCTCAGTTGCAGTTGGTTATGGAATTGACTTTGTGCAAGTCTCCCCCCTTGACCAGAGCTCTGTGAGCTCTGTCCAGGTTTGGGCTAGCCCCGATAGGCCATTTTCTATCACTACAGTCTACATGTCTATGACGTGTCATGACAATTCACAAAGGGAAGAAAAAAAATCTCCCAAGTCCGCTAGACAAATAAATAAGTACAAACTCCCAGCCACATGGCATGCGGCATTGGAGAGTCCCATGGTCAATATGACCACACATCCAAGCTTGACCAAATGTCCAGCCACCAAAACTGTCCATGATCAACCTGGCTGCATAGCCCCATTGGCCATTTGGACTTAGCCAAATTCTGGCTGCCCTGCGCTCTATGCGCATCATGTGAGGTGATGAGGGTGTTTAACGCCCTGCAATTCCAAGTAACAATTCATTGCTGCAAGCAATTTGCAGTTAGCCAGGGGTTCCCATGTGGTATCCCCTAGACTCCAACACACCTCGAATTCAAGGTCTCCAGACTATGTCCAATGATGACCCATGAGGTCATCTATGAACTATTCCTGGTCATCGGCTGTGCCAAAATCATATGGTTCTGGTGTTGCACGATTTGGAAATAGCGCATCGTTACTCACCAAATAAGGTTGCAAGAGTGACACATGGAACTTTGGCACGATTTGTTGTGCCTGCAATGCAGTTGGTAACTCCAGCACATAGTTTGACATGCTCGGCTCAGCTTCCAGGACCTTATATGGTCCTATCCAGTTGGGGCACAGCTTGCTTGCCCATCCCTTGGGTAAATTCAGATTTTTGGTGGACAGATACACCAAGCTGCCTTTGTAAATAGCTGGTTTATCTCCCCAGCGGTTATTTGCATGGCACATCTGGAAGACACAGGCCTCGATAATTGCATCATGTGCATTTGCGAGGTTGGTTAGCGCATTCTGCGCAAAGTCCTTGATCCCTCAATGGATCACTTCATCAGTATGAAGTTCCTTGATCATAGATGGCATATAGCCATTATTGAGTTTGAAGGGTGCATACCCTGTAGTCTCAGACACACTCGCATTTATTGCAAACTTCACCATGGGAATCCGGTTGACCCAGTCCTTCTGATCAGGACAGACAAATGCTTGAAAGATCTGCACAATGTTGCGATTTGCGCGCTCTGTCTGGCCATCTGTCTGCAGATGAAATGAAGTTGACATGAGCAACTTTGCACCAAGCAGCTTGTGCAGCTCCTTCCACCATTTGGAAGTAAACTTAGAGTCTCGGTCGCTTACAATCAAGCTAGGTAAGTCGTGTAGGCATACTATCTCCTTGAAATAAATCCATGAAAGTTCTGATGCTTTAGTCATTGTGTTCACTGGAATAAGATGGATCATACTGGTCATGTGGCAAATCACTACCCACAAGTAGTTGAAGCCGCATGATTCAGGAAATGGTCCAACAAAGTCCATGCCTATTGAGTCCCAGGGTTTCACTGGGACTGGAAGCGAATGTAGCTTTCCAGCTGGTTTCTGGTTTGAAGTCTTTGAACGTTGACATGATTCACATGTTGCACAGAACTGGTTTGTCTCTTTGGCCATCTGTGGCCACCAATACAATTGATGCATGTATTTGAGCATCCTTTGATATCCAAAGTGCCCAACAATACCATGGGCTTGATCCAGACTAGTTGTTATTAACAACTCGTCCTGTGGGATGCATACCACCTTTGCACTAGCAGGACTCATCATATAGATGAGCTTCTGCTCAATAATAAAGCATGGATGCTCCATGAGTTTGTCAAGTATCTTGACGTAGAACTTGTCTTGCAAGTATTCTCTTCAGATACATGCATGCAACTGCGCGTCTTCAAGATCAGCAGTTCTAGGGCTAGGATCAGCAATGCCTAGTGCCTGTTCCACTGTTAAGTTGTCATTACTAGACAATGATTCTTCCATTGGCTGCATAACAGCTGGTTCTGCACTTGCAAGACCTTGAGCTTCAAGGTCTCGGACTTCTCGTTGCTCCTTAAGCCATTTGCTATGGTGCAACTCGTGAGCCTGCATGGCTTGAATCTCTATATGACGTTCCGCTATCTCCTGGAACCAATGCAATGGCAGATTCTTGCCATTAGGATCAATATGCTTGTCCACCTGGACAAAGTCATGGACCTTGTGGACATAGTCACAAGTATCACTCTTGAAGTATTGCGATAAACAGTCCGTGACTTTATTCAGTTCTCCCTTGACATATGTTATGTCAAACTGGTAGCACAACATATAGCCGAGCCATCAATGCTGTTGTGGAGACAAATGCACTTGAGTCTTGAAGAACTCTAATGCTTTATGATCTGTGATAATATGGATCTTATACCCCATCAGCTTATCCTCCCATTTCAGGAGGGCTTCCAAGATAGCGGTGTCTCTAGCTCGTGCACTGCATAGTTCTGTTGCACAGTTGTGAACTTGCGCAATATAAAACCTGCAGGTCTGCAGGTTTGCCAGGTCTTCCCTTGGCCAAACATGGCCCCTACGCCTGTCTTCAATGCGTCACAAATGAGCCATATCGGCTCGTTGAGACACGAATTGATTGAGCAAATAATCGGCATCTTTGCACAGATTTGCTTGATCATCTCGAAGCACTGCTGATGCAGCGGTTGCCAGTGAAATGGAGACCCATTCTGGGTCATGGCCATGAGAGGGCCTGTATATGCAGTTACATCTAGTAAGAAGTTACCAATATAATTAACCAGTCCAACGAATCATTGGATATCATTGTAATTACATAGCATTTGCCACTCTCAAATATAATTAAGTTTGTCTGAGTCTGGGTGTATACCCTGCATGTCTATGATGTGCCCTAAGCAATCAATACTTTGTGCATATAATTCACACTTCTTCCACTTGAGATACAAGCTCGCTTTACGCAGTTGTTCAAATATGACTTATAAGTGTTGCTTGTGCTCCTCTATGGAGTCTGAGTAGATGAAAATATTGTCTAGATAGATGTGCATAAACCTTCTGATGATGTCTCAGAATATAGAGGTCATTAACCTCTGAAATGTAGCTGGCGCATTACAGTTGCCAATCTGCATAATGTTACTGACAAATGTCCCCATCAGGGACACAGTCTTCAGAATGTCTTCCATGCGTATGCATACTTGTTCATAAGCGTCTGTCAGGTTGATCTTTGACTTGTATTTAGCTTTTGCAACATCCTCGCGAATCACTTCCTGGTCTGCTAGTGGCATCACATCCTTGACGGTATTGTCATTGCACTGTCATGCATCTAATGCAGTTCATAATGTCCCATCTTTCTTGGAAATGCACAATAATGGTGCAGCTTGCGTCGCCAACCGTGGTTTCCACCACTTGGCATTAATGTAGCGCTTTGTCTTATCATGAAGCTGCTTCTGTAGTGCTCGTGGGCAGCAAGGCAAATGATATTTGTACTGCTTAGTCTCATCTATGAGATTAATCTCATGGTTTACCTCCCACTATAGTGGGAGTTTGGGTTTCATCCCATTGACGATGTCTGCAAATTCCTGCTGCTATTGCTGGTGCAACCGCAGAATGTCCTCTTCCTGTAATCCAGTAGATTTGGCTTTACCTTTGTCTATGCGCTTTTGGCATGGCTGAACCTTTGATTCAAATTGTTCTCTGAGCGCATGTAAGTGCGCTTCTCCAGTGTCTTCCATCCTCAGCCTCAGGGGAGGCTTTGACACTGTCAACTTCATCAACCATTGCATGCTTTTTGCCTTTAGTGACCATCTGTCAAATGTTACGTCCGATGATTCTGAGATTTCATCAGCAAAAGGCTGCCAATAAACTTCCCCAGTGGGTCAGAGCACTCCAGCCTATCTCTGCGCCACCATCAAGGCTACAACCTCATTCCACTCTGGTGGCATATGTGGGTTATAGGCCCACTGCATGTCCAGTGGTGGCACTGGTTGATTCCAAAAGGATCTTATGCTGTCAACCATTTCTGCCACACTCGCAGCACTTTGTCAACACTTTTTGACCTTGTCCGTTATGAGGTCTTCCACCTTCACTCTGGAGCTTGTCGGTTGACACTCCAACAATCCTAGGTTTATCCGTTCTGCACAGGTTTTGTCAGGTTGACGAGCCTTGTCAAGCTTCCCTGCAGCTTTTCTCTCTGCCGTCCTTGGCCTATCCAGCCCATCCCCCCTTTCCAGAGTTTCTTGGAACTCTTCCTCAGGCATCATTATCACCAGTGCCTCTGCCGGTAGGCTGGCCATTGGAGCCAGCTTCTTGTCAACGTCTTTCACTGTTGCATTTGTGCAACCTTTTAGTCAGTTGCAATCCTTGCGACACTTCTCTGTGGCTTGATATCATTGTAGACGGCCATCTGTGTCCACCAGGACCACTCTCTCAGCTCTCAATAGTGTTCCATTGACAACAACCTTGTTATTGACAAAGTCAAGAGCGACTTTATTCTTATGCATGAACGGCATACCAATACTCATATCATAGCAATCAAAGTTTGCTATATCCACATATTCTTTTGTCAGCTGTCCTGACGTTTTCACCTTCACTTCTGTGCCAAACTGTACAATGGTGCAGCTCTCCACAGTTCCAAGCTGGAGCATCAATGGCTCCGTTAGCTTATGAATGCGTATAGCATTTACATGTGCAAACTGGGGCATAATGCCCATAGTAGTACTCCTGGAGTTCCACAGCATCCACGCTGGATGTCCGTTGACCTCTACGTAGGTCACCAGACACTCCTTCTCTTAATGAGTATAGTGCAGTTGTTGCAGCTTGTCAGCTGCCTTCTGCAGTGTTACGCGTTGCATATGGACGCATCTATCCCCTGACTGCTCAGTCAGAGCAAACATATGCTCCTCCTTGTCATCATGAGCATAGTAGTCATTGTCATATATATCTACTGCAATGTATTCATCTCCATCAATATGGATGCTTTCAGCGTCATCAACTACAGACTGCTCCTCAACGGCTTGAGGAACTTCCTCATCATCATTTGCAGGCTCATCTGGGCCTGCATCAGCATCGCTTTCCATGTTGCTCTCCACTGCCACTGTATGGGTGGCTCTGACCTGCGCTCTTGGTGCCTTGCATTCTTTAGAAAAGTGGCCTGTCTGGCCACAGTTGTAGCAATGTAGTGTTCCACCACTAGGCTTATACCCTGCATCTCCACTGCCAAAGGCGACCTTGGGGGGTCCCACTCTTGGTGGCACATCTCACGTTGCTTTTGGTGTAGATTGACCCAAACCGGGATTATAGCAGGCATCTCTAGCTGCTGGTGCTTTACCAGCTTGCCCCTGACCTGGCCTATGCCCTGCAGGCATTGTGCACCATACTACAAACCGCGGATTGCAGTTTTGTTCCATCTCAGAACGCTTTGCTAAGAATGTTCCAACCTTGACAGGTTGGCAATTTCTAGTAGCGCAACAAGAACTGTGCTGATCATAATGTGTCGCAGTCTGTGCAGACTGCTTATATCATATAGCATACGCTAGGAATTCGGTCACTGTGTTGACCTCTGGTGACAGGTTATTATCACATATAAGTGCGTGATGCATCTCAGCCGGTATTCCATCCAGGAATGTTTCCTGGATGGTAAACTCATCCGGATAGACAGCCATATTTTGAGCATGACCCACAAGGTCATTGTAACATGTCTGGACGCCCATTCAAGCGTCATATACAGCCATTCTGAAGGCTTCACAAGCCTCTTGCATAGTTGCTGCATTGACAAAGCGGTTATACAATCCTATCAAGACCTCCTTGAAGGTCCAATATGATTTGTCCCTGTTTGTATGCAGAACATGTCTGCAGAACCAGTTCTGCGCTTCTCCATCCATGAATTCATAGAGCACAAATATGCACTCTTGGTCCATGTCATCTCCAGCAGCAAGTGGCTAAATGATAGCAGACGTCCATAGCCCAGTCTTCCAACTGGGAAAACTTGTGTTCTCCAGCATATGCTTGAATATGCTTTTCTTCAGCTCAACGAGGCTTGACCCCATCTGGGAACTTGAACCTGACTCCCAAAGAGTCATCCACTAGATGATTAAAGCGGTCATGCATATGATGTGGATCTTGACTGCCTCATTCATTTCCAGCGTGCTTGCATGCAAATCATGAGATGAGGGCAAAGACCATGCCCTAACTGCTTGATGTGGAGGTTCCTCAGTCCTCCATTCAGGATGCGGAGCTTGTGGACCCCAAGGTACGGGTCATTCTGGTTGATGACCTGGGGGTCTACGATCATCTTGACGATCTCTTCCCTCCCAGTTGTTGTTACAATGACCATGTCCACCATCACTGTGGTGGTTATCATCACTACTATCATCCCCCAGATCTCTATCCGGTTCTCCAGTCCTTGCAATGAATTGTCACCTCATATCATCTATGGGTGTGACACCTCCACGCCCTTCAAACACTATTCCTTAGTTGTCTATTAATGACTCGCCTTGAATGCACAGGTCTTGATTGCAGATGCATTGATAATTAATGCACTCATTCCAGTTGTCCACTAGGTGGACCTGTCTTGCAACATGTTGCGGGGTAACAGGCTCATCTGGAACGCTTACATTGTGGTCCTCTTCCTTAATCGTGACACGTCGATGAGGCATCCTGTCTGCAGGCAGATTATTCACCTCATCCTCTTCAGCAGGGTTGGACATTGCCGTCTCTACCTCTGACAATGCCTGCCAAGGCATTCCACTAGTATTAGCTTGCCGACGCGCAGCATTTTGATGCTTTTTGTAGTCCTGCTGAGACTCAGTCACCTGCTTAGGCACGTTCAGGATATCCATTGCTTCTGCGATATCTAGTGCGTATTGACACAACAGGGCATCATAGTCCACCGATTCAGCCGGAGTAGCTGTTGATGTTGCGGTCCCTTGGGCTGCCTTGCATTTGATGTACTCATTGAGCTCAAGCTCAAATATATGTGCAAAAAGTAAGTTTGATATATTCAGTCAAATCAGCCCTAGGTACACGCTGGCCTCTATCAGCCAATAGTTGTAGATGCTTTATAACGTAAAGCTGTAGATGCTTTTGCATCAATTCTTTAGTGACCGTTAAAAAACGGTCTAGAACCAGCTGAAGCTAGACTGACAAGGTTGATAACAACCTTCCATCCTCCTCTTCATCAGAGGAGTTTAGTTTAGACGCTAGGTCCAGAACTTTTCTGGGGCTCCTGAGCCTCATTTGTGGCTCCTTGCAGCTCCTTCTCAGCTTCTCCGTCATCGGAGGCGCTGAAGGTGCTTCTTCTCATACCTGCTCCATTTGCCTGGTCACTGTAGCCAGGCTCACTCCTTGCAGCCTTGTTGTCTGCTCTGACAATGCTTTCTGCATTTGTTTATCCCCTTGCTCAGGCTGCATCATCCAGAACGGTGTACTGTGCGCTAGTGCGCTGCCCTGCATCATGTCCACATATCAGGCCGATCCACCCATTGCCCCCAATGAGAACGTAGTGTTCTCAGGCAAAGTCAGGTAGATTAGCAATGCTAGATTTGTTGCTGGGAGCAATGACTCTAATGCAAACAATTTCTCCCCTGGTCTAGAACCAGGGATCAAGATTGATTTCATCTGTGACCCAGATAATCCCCCCAGCATTCCAAATCTCTCGCTGATATCGCGAGTTGCTCAGTCATCCCGCTTAGTCAGGGGCTGGTATTTTGACGCTGAAGGCATCTCAGTAGCAGTGGAGCCAGCATGTGGCTCCGAGAAACCTGGTGGTCGACCACCTGAGTCAGCCATGCAAACTAGAGTTTGACATGGCAAAAAGAAGTCAAGAAGTTTGATGTGTGTTGCCTAGTATGGTAACAAGAGCCCAGAGTCTAAAGCTGATAGCAGAAGATTCAAAAAAATGTAGCCTTTGGCTACAGCTAGAACAATCTTGCATATATCATGCAGTAGCTGAATCAGACCGAATTATTGGATTAGACTAGATACATTGTGAATACAAGATGTTGTCCTTATGTAATCTACAAATGCGCATCACCAACGCGCATTACAATCTATATACGGCAATTAGGCGCGCTACGTTGCACCTTGTATAAGTAAAAGTAACTGGCTGGTTACACATGAGCAGCTTCAGTCAAGGTAGTCTTGAAGTCTAGCCACTTTGAGCTGTCAAACTTTTCAAACAACGGTAACAGGAAGAAGGCAGGGTTCTGGACCATTGGATCAAGTTGGTCAAAGGTCAGGGTCAGGGGGGGGGTCTGGGAGTCAGAAAAAAAAATTTCATAGACTGAGTAGCATAGGGCCTATAACCTATTAGATGGTAAGGCTCAGTCTGTAGCTGATGTACCTCTTAGATAGTAAGACTCAGGTACAAGTGAGCAACAGGTAAGTAAGGCTAGGACTTGATACACACCTCAGTCTGTAGCTGGTAAAGACTGAGGTGTGTGCACGTCCAAACCCAAGACTACACTAACTAGTGTCACATGCCCAGCACGTGAACACTGCATGTCATGCAACTCTCCAACATCTACAAAAAGTACAGTACCACCTATAGCCTGGTAGAAATGGCATACAATTACAGACCTGGGCTACGATCTGGATGGTTAGCCATGTCTGGCTAGATATGTCACTAGACTCTTATCTGGCCAGAAATGGTATGACATCTGCCAGATTTGGTAACCAGGATTGTGATCCATATATGCATCTAGTGCCATGTATGAGCTCATCTGTTGATATATTCTTTATTTT
>JAGGAP010000872.1:0-10844 GCA_017657235.1 Termitomyces sp. T73sscA
TCCACAACTTTTGTACATTTTTCCATTTGTAAGTGTAGCCAATGATCTGATACATATTCTTTAGTTCAGTGGCATAGTGCCTGACTCTTAGGTGCTCTTGCTTGAATTGTGCAAGTCTCTGTTGTTCTTGCAGATGGTAGTTAGGCAGAAAGCAATAATTGCACAATCCTTTGAGGAATTTCCATAAGTCCCATTTATGTTTCTCCATGGCTACTTTATTATGGTAGAATTTGTAGGCTTCATCAAGCAGAAAATAGAACATCTCTTGGACCTGATTTCTCATGGGAATCCTTCCTTTACAGCAGTAGGCTGCACTTTGTGAGACAAACTTGAAGTATTTATGTGAGTCTGCCTCTCCTTTGTATTATTCTAGTGGTGTTGGTCTGACTAAGCCATATTTCCCAGCTTGTCTCTGGACTGCAGGTCTATTATCATTTTCTGACTTTGATTTGAACAAGGTTTCAACTTTGTTTTTGTGCTTTTGACAATCAGAATAATGGAGTTGTTTTTTCCTCCTCCTTACTGTCACTACTGTCCAAGGGCTCACTGGGTTCTGGGTTCAGGTTCTCATCAATTTTTTGGAATGCATATCCCAGAAAAGTGTCACCATCCATGTGCTCACTAGTTTGTAATGGTGGGCTTCCCTTTCTTGCATTTCCATTTTTGGTAGTGGCTTGATTTATCATTCCTTCCAAGTGCAATAACATAGGCTCTACTAAGCCTCTGTATTTCTTAGTTTTGTTTCTTTGAGTACTTTTATTTTCCTTTTTCAGTTTCTTGTTCCTAGGCTTGACCTTTTCTGGGTTGTTTACAGCTTCTGGCAATTCCTTTGTCAGTAATTGTGACAATTCCTGTTTTTCATCATAAGTGAGTCCTGATTTTGCAAGTTTGTTTTCAGTCTGAATTTGAATTTGTTCTATGATACTGGCAGTGGTTTTAATGGTTTTATAGGCTTCTTACTTTTGGATTTCACTGTTATCTAATTCTTCTGTTTTGGTTGTAATTTGCTTTCTGTCTTGGTTTTCCAGTTGCTTATTAACTTTCAAGTTGTGTGCATCCACAAGTCCAGCTTCAGTTGCTCAGTCCATCACAGGCTTTAGTTCAAATTGTTCTAGATTATCATTACATTCTGTGTATATACTGGTATTACTATGATGTTGACTAATCATGTTTATTTCTGCCCTGTTGGGTATTTTTAACTCTGGGAGTCCAATGTTTTTGATACATGGCACCAAGATCAACTTAACCACTTGGATGTTCAAGAAGCTATTGAATTGCCTGAATTTGAAGAGTATGTCCTCTATTCTGTAACCATTGGTATGTTGTTGAAACTGCTTTTAGATAGCAGCTGCAACCTGGATCCTTGTGTTGTACTATGCCAGCACAGTCATGCCATGCATCATCTTGCTATACTACTCCAACCCACTCTGTATATTTTAAGTAGGTTCTCTTTTTTCTTTTTCAATTTGTTTCTCACTATCTCTGGAGCAGTGATGCAGAATACCAGGATACTTATACAAAACTAATGGTAGTAGCATAGCCATTGAGATGATTGACCTGTTCAAGTTTCTAAAAAACTTTAAATTACTAAAATACACCAATTTTTCATAACCTTTGCTATTAATAAAAACTCCTTTTTCTGCAGCTCACAAAAATCCAGTCCAAGCCAACATCTCAATATCCAGCTATGTCATTTGCCTATCCTTGCAAGCTCTATGCAACCTGGTTGTTAACGTGCACTCCAGCCAAAGAAGAAGGGTTACAATGACTGATCATGTGAGTAGTTAGTCACCACCATGGTGGAGGCTGCAGAAAGTGATTGATGATGACAATATTCATAGTAGTATAATAAGAGATGCCACCAAGGGCACAAGATACAAACTAAGTTTTAGCAGACAGGGTATTGCACCTGTGAAGATGAAGATGAGAATAAAAATTAAGAGACAACTCAACAATTTGTGAGAGTAGAATAAATAATTGTGTACTTACAACAAAACAACACAGTATTGAAAATGCAAAAGAAAATCAGAATAAGCCTGAGGTAATAAGGTACTTTGGTTTGTATATATAGAAGTAAGAGAATCACTAACTTGAAGGGTTTTAGCATTGTTACAACAAGTGACTCTGGCAATCATAGAAGAGTTCTTGTTCTTGACCTTGTTCTTGACTTCTCTACTATGTCAATCTGATTTCATCAACATTGGCTTTTCATGTCATATCATTTCATCCATTCTTCTGAAACTCACTGGCTGATGATATAATTGACTTGCAGATTCAAACATATAATTCAGACTTTTCTCCTTTTTATTGCTAGGTGCAATGTATTGAGTTTTTGAGTTGTCAAGCAATTCAAACACTTATACCATTTTTCTTACTTCATTGTACAATGGATATTAGGGACTGGAAGTGTTAGAAGAGTCCACCTCAGTATGTTCCAGGTTCTAAACTGAGCTTGAATAATTGCAAATATACATGCACTCTCATAGTGCTCTCATAGCCATTTCTATCCCCATCAAACCTTTACCTTTTTCTTTGTCTATATCTCTATCCCCACTTCAATTCCAAATGCCATATCATGCCAAAAGACTCTCACTTCCACTGCTTACCTACAATAAGTCCATCTTTCAAGCAGCATGGTACAAAATAGCAATGTTGGAGTTCTATAGCTTTACTCTTATAGGAGGCATTAACAGCTATCTTCCATTTTCTATTCACCCTAACAAGTCTCATTATGCTTTGTTTGGCTTACTACTAAAGTAGTGTAACTTGCAGCAAAGTTGTTAGTGAGCATCAGATCAATATGCAGTGAAACTCATACTTAGACGCATACAGATACTAGCAATACTGACTGAGGATGACAGAGACCTGAGTGATAAATCATCAACTGCTGAAAATTACACACTGTCAAGTACCTCAAAAATCAAAACTAAAGAAGCGAGTTGCACATTGCAATGGGCAGTTCACCTCCATCCATCCTCAAACCATCCCCATCCTCTTCTAGTACAAAAATAGGACTAAATCTGCACTCAAAGTCTCCCCAACTGCACTTTGACAAGCTTGCTCTCATCTTTGACCACTGCAAGGCCTTATTTGGGCAATTGTGTTTGTTATATATCCAACCTAACTACATTCTTCCCTGCTGTATAAGACTTTGAAGACTTTTGTCCTACATCAACTAACAAAAGTAGGGTAGTGTTCAAAAGTGTGTATATCCTAAGAAAGGCCAATTCAGATACTAATTAAGGTTATGTATAGTGTCTCTAGTATCTTGTCACTTTTATTCAATCTCTTCCTGTTTCCAGCTATGTGCTTACCCCTCTATCCAATGTGTCATACAAGCCTAGGTTACATTGTATTCTGAACATCTCTATACATTGACCCAGTGTTATTATTTATTGTCTCTACTTGTGTCAGCATTGTGTTGCTGGTGAGTCTTAACTCAACTCACTTAGAGTGTAAGGGCAGCCTCTGAAGGCTGTGGCTCAGTCACACAGCTGGCAAAAGGAGATCCAAAGTATATTGGAAAATATACAAGCAGTACTGTAGTAAATACTCACCTGGCAGAGAGAAATCCAAGGAGAACAAGTCTGGAGACTCTCTAGGCCAGGTGTGATGCTTCTGGAGCCTCAAAAGCATGGGAAACAACTATACAAGACAATAGAAAAAGAATAACCTTAACCTAAGTAGCAAAAACCTCGAAATTTGCCTAAATAAAGAAATGAATATCAGGCAGGAAAGCTCCAGTTAAGTAAGCCAGGAAAACTCTGGTTATGTAAGTCCAAAGTTGGCAGTGTTAGAAGGGCTATTTTGTCTGCATCATGACTCAAGAACTAGAGCATCTCAAATGCTAAAAGTAAAATCAGTGGATAGTGCTAAAGAAAGAGTATGAATGAAAGTTCTTGGTAGAAGAGAAATATAAGTGAGAGAAGAGAGAGAATGGAAAAACTGAGGAGTACCCTGATATAGAGACTCTCTGATTGAGTTGATTCCTGTTTTTTTTTGTATTTTTGAATTGGAAAAATGAAATGAGTATATTTGCAGTGGAAATAGGTTACAATTTTCTGATTTATATTTTATGAGGAAAAAAGAATCAGGTATCAAAGAGAAAGTGTGAAAGAAACAGGTCAAACTCTTCAATGTGTATTTCTATAGTAAGTATAGAACAAATAATAAGAAATGATTCCATCCTGTTCACACTGGCAAAAAAATAGTCAAAAGATGTTATTTTACAACAAGAACCAGTTAGGATAGAGGTGAACATTTTCCTGACTTTTGTAATGAAAAAATGCTTATGTATATCCTAAGGAAATGTGTCACAGAAGTTGGATAACATGTTTTACATAACTTTTTCTATCAGAAATTGGCACAGTGAAAATGGCATAACAGCTTCCTTTTACACTTTTTCTGATAGAAACACTGATGCAGCATAATGTAACACAATCAGTGTATTTTGTAAGTAGTAATACAACTGGAGTTAGACAATTAAAAGGTGTCAAATCAGTATATGTTTTGTAAAGTAAGTTAAGAACCTTATCTGGAGTTAGACAACTGAAAGGTGTCTCCAACTCCAGGCAAGTGCTTGTATAAATACAGTAATTTTGTGAGACATACAGATGTTTCCTAAAACCATTTTGTATAGTAAGGAAGTAATAAAAATAGAAAACATATAAAAATATCAAAGATCAAATGAAACATATGGAGATTGACAAATACTAATGACCCTGTGTCTTTTCATATTACCAGAGCCACTCAGTTATTTCCCTTGACACTCCTACTTAATGCAGCAGAAGTAAGATGACTTCTAATAAAATGCAATATTTTTCAAAAGTGTCACAAAATAAAGCCTTTAATCAGAATGTCGGCAATTATATTTTTGGTCATGACATGTTTTAGTTCAATGTTTCCCTTCAAGATATGTTTATGCATAAAATAGAAGCGAATGTCAATGTGTTTAGCTCATGAATGATTGATGTGATTTTTAAGATAAAGCTATACTGCTAGTGCTATCAGTGTGTATAACCAAAGCTTTGCCTTGCTGGAAATCCAAATTTTTGAAGAGGTTCTAGAGCCAAATCACTTTCTTTGTTGCATTTGCAATTGTGACATACTTGGCCTCAACTGTTGATGTGGCAGTGGTTGTTTGTTTCTTGGATGACTAAGAAACAAAACTGCTGTTGATCTTGTAGCACTATTTTTCTACTGATTGCTGATTGTAGTTGTCCTGAGCCCAGTTAGCATCAATCCAGCCAACCAAGCAGAGACTATTGCTCTCAAAGTTTTCCAACTTTAGGCAGAACAATTTAGTTTCCTTGAAGTAACATAGAATTTGTTGGCAAGCTGCTAGATGAGGTATTCCTTGGTTGTTGGAAAACTGCACCAACAAACTCACTAAAAACTGTATGTTGGGATGAGTTTGCATAGCATATAACAGCAAGCCAACCAGAAATAGATAATTCAGTTTGCTGGCATATTTGCTGTACTCTTGTTGCTCTTCATCAGTTTTTAGTAATTGTAACTGGGATAAGTTATGATTCATAACCATCAGCATGTATATGTAATGGCAATTGGTCATTCCAAATTGACTAAGAGTTAAATCAATATACAGTGACTGGTTCAAATAAATAGTGCAATTAGTGCAATACCTCAAGACTTGAAGGCCAAGAATATAGTGTAACTTGCCCAAATCAGTAATATCAAAACTTTTATTCAAGTTCTTTTCGAATAAAATGATATTTAAAAGATGTTTTCTGGCAATTGCCATATTGTCAACATAGACCAGGACAATAAGAGTGATTTTTTCATTGGTACAATAAATGTAAAGGCAGTCATTGGAGTGGGAAGGTAGAAAACCTAGACACATTAAAACTTCTTGTAGTTTTTCTTTTTATTTACAACCAGCCTGCTTGAAGCCATATATGGCTTTAAGAAGTTTTCAGTACTTAGCTTTTCTCACTCCATTTGGAGCTGTAATATATATATATATCTTCATTGAGTTTTTCTTCTAAGTAGGCCCCAATCACATCAATTTGATGGATCTCAAAATCAAGGGTTGCAGCTAGGGTTAAAAATACTCATAGAGTAGTGAACTTAGTGACTGAGGAAAATGTATTCTTGAAATCTATGCTTAGGATCTATGAAAAGCCTTGAGCCACAATGTAAGCTTTAAATTTTGAATGATTTCCATGCTCATTCAACTTTTTTTTAAAAACAATCTTGCTTTCCACTGCTATTTTGCTAAGAAGTAATTCTTTCACTTCAATAAAAACTTCCTTTCTCACAAGCTGTTTATATTCAGTTTAAATAGCTGCCTGCTACTCTTCAGCCTATGGCAAGTTTAACATGTCCTTAGCACATAGACCAGATACTATTACAAGTGCTAGATTCCCAGTAGGTTCATCTGCATCCAAGTCTTGCCTGAACCTAATTGGGAGGTGTTTAGTCTGAGTAGATAGTTTTCATTTTAGCAAGTCCAACCACTTGGAGGCCTTTTGTGGAGCAGGTGGTACAGTCAGCAAGTTGCATTGCTGAGATGAAGCAGGCACAGAAGGTACTGGACATAAAAGTCCTTCACTCAAAGTAAGTCTGTCAGAATTTAATGATTCCACATTCATCAACTGCATTTCTACTTCAGATTTGGAGGAGGGATTGAGGATAGCCAACTGTAGCGGCTGATTAGACTCAGGGTACACAGAAGCATCAATGAAATTGTTTATTTCTTCTGCTGTAGAGTGAGTCAGTCCCAACTCCACAGTGGTTAGTTTACTTGAAGTATTGTCTTCATAGAATTTGATGTGCTTTGAAGCAATGAACTTGCTACTTTCCAAATCTTCCAATTTGTAACCTTTAGTTTCATCCACCCAACAACCTAGTATCTGCACTCAAATAGCCTTAGACTCCAACTTTCCATAATGCACCTCTTTGAAAACATGAGCTCATCTCAACAAACTAAATATTCAAAAAATGTGCTAAATCTAGCTTTCAACTACTCCATTCCCTGTCAGGGATTTTTCAAGGCAGAGGTTTGGATGACCAAACATATGTATATAGCATACATGAAAGCCTCACCCCAATATTGTAAGTCCATTTTGGCAGTATGCAACATGCTCCTAACTTTCTCCATAAGAATGGCTATGGTTCACTTGGCTATACCATTTTGCCAACTATTTTGCATATCAATTTTAGATACTATGCATCTTTAGTCTACTCTACCCAAAACACAATCATTGTCTATTATCAAGAAACCTCAAGAAGAGCCTGAATGCCCTAATGTGGGAGGTTATAACATAGAAGTGGAACTTATAAAGCAACTATGGTCTAAAGACCAATACAATGCTTTATATGTAAGTAAGCCTTTAATGGATATTGGCTTCTTCACATACTTTTTTTGCCAGGATGCTGTGAAGGCACAAGCAAGTGGGAAACTGGATATATTAAGATCTTTTCAATTTCAGAAGCAGGAAATAGTGATCATTAAAGTGCAAGTCATGTAGATCAGCTATCTCTAGTGAGAATTCCTGAATGGTAACCTGATGCAATCATTGCCCCTCCTCATTGTATTGCAGTGATGTCTGTTTTTGTGGGTTGCCTTGATTGTCTTAGCGGTATCCAAGTCTGTTGTCACTTAGTATGAGTATTTGCCTTTTTACATGTTGGAGTGATTCCATGTTGAGTTCAGACAACATCTTCTCATCCCCTTGCCCATTGCATCTGGCTGCATTTTGAAGTTGTTCATTGCAAAGTATAGTCCTTTGGGTGATCAAGGCATGTGGAGGGTAAGGCAACAGCCTAAATTTGATATGATACAAGATAAGAGGATATGTTTTGTAATATAAAACATGGCTACTAAGAACTAATGATGAGTGCTTGTTGATAACATAAACTCCAAGTACTTTTCATGGCCTTATTCCATTATCATCCATTTATTCAATGCCATTCAGGGACATCTTTCAAGAATTAAAGGCCAACAAGCAGTGTTTGTTCATTTATACTTACTCACAGATGCTTCAGTCATTGTTCTTTGTTGCAACAAACCATTATTTAAATGTGTGTGCCAGTCATTGAAACTTGTACTCGCATTTAATAGTGTGCCCTAGGTTGACTATTCCATGGATTTTCTAAATTTGATACTATCTTTTTAGTCTAAAAATTATACAGCCTTTGCTACTCTCTTCAAGGCACATAAAATGCTATTAATTGCCTGGCATTCTCTCCAAATAGTTGAATTCTACTCTTTGAAGGTCCAAGCATTCATTTTCATTTAACAAGAAGCACTCTTTAACATAGCCAGTAGGCAACAATGATGCCGTCAGAGTCTGGCTCTAAGTGTGTCCAGACCTTAAGAAGCTCAAAATAGGCACAGATCACATCCATGGAATGGATTCACCATAACTTGTCTCCAGAAGGGTATTTGGATTGGATTAGTATTTTCACAGGGAAGGAGTCGCACACTCTCTGTCCCAAAGCAACAGAAGAATTTGTTGTCTGTAAAAGTAATCAGCAATTTGTTTAAATTACTGACTTGGCCACACATTGATTAAGTCAGGAGTTAGTAATGGAAAATTATGAGCACTATTTCCATCTCCAGTGACTTGGCTTGACTTCTCATTATGCTTGTAGCATCTGACATATTACAAAGTATTGCAGTCATTAGCTTGGAAGACTATTGACACCTGATTGCCTGTAGATCCTCAAGCAACAAACCCACAATTTATGTATGGAAAAAAGTTGTAAGCTCATATCTTGCAATCATTACATTGAATTACCTCTCACTATATGCCCTAATATGCACTAATCAGGACTATGGATTTGATGATTGACCAATGATGCCTTCAACACCAGCACTTCAAACTCACATGAACATTCCACAAAGCAGATATAACAAGTTGTTTGACACATTTCTAGTGTCAGCCTTCAATTTTCTACTCATCCTTTTGTGGGCTGCCCATTTCTTTTGGCTGGCTTACTTCTGGCAAGTACATGCTGCAAATCTTTGAACATGAGTACTTGACAAGTGCATTGGAAAGATTGGAATCAATGTTTCTGGTGTAGCACAAGCTTTGATTAACCTCAGCAATTAAGGTCAAAATCCCTTGCTATTGGTCCTATCATTAGTGGTGCCAGTATCTACTAGCAGCCTGTAAGTTTGAACATTTTTCAATCAACCTTGAGCATTACTCAGGTTGCTCAGAGTTTACCTACTCTTGCTATTCATTGCATAGATTAAAAAATGTAAACACTTTTCACTCCCTACCATTTGTTGCATAGACTAAGAAATGTAAACACTTTTCACTCCATTCAATAGTACTTACTTTAAATGTCACGTGTGCTTCTCATTCAAAAGTAGAACGCAACCACAACACACTCAAAACATGGAGACTCTGAACTTATCACTGGATGCACACTGTCATCGATATATTGTGCAAACATTGATCAAGGCATATTTTTGTTTCCACTTAAATATTGATCAACTCATAGCTAACTCTACTAGTTCTGGGACCAATGCCAATCCAGCTCTGTTGCTACTGTCAATCAGCCAGAGAGATGTTATTCTTTGAATGCTCAATTTCTACTCATGGTTGTTGAAACTACAAGTTGTCATGTTCAAATACTTCGAAACTAGTCCAGTGCACTTTGTGCAATCTCAAGGAGAGCCTGTAATGCATTTGACATGTGGGTTGCTTAGGTACAAGCAACAGTAGTTTGGTGGGAGTGAGGGAAATGGACATGAATGGAGGAGTCCAATGCATTCTGTTAGTATGTCAAGCTTGGGACCTTTTTAATGCAGATCATATTGACTATTGATGAGGCTAAATATATATATACCTTGTTTAGAATCAACATTCCAACACTCTCAAAGACCAAAAAGTTTTTTCCAATACTTCTTACTCACAAGCAAAGACAGGAAACCCTCAAACTGCTCTTCAATCCCGGCCCTGCTATATTGCCTCTGCCATGCATATGTAATCCGCCGTTCAGGCTTTTTTTTTTCGATCCGTACATTGGCTCTGCGCAAAACTAGCATCAGGCTTTCAACTGATGCAGATTTCGGAGCTCGAGCTACTGGTAGTCTCACCTCCACACGGTCGAAGCACCAACCACTATTTCCTCCGATGAGATTTAAAACAAGAATACGCAGAGAATGGATTTTCTTGAACGACATTTAAACGCAGTGTTGCTATTCACAACAGCAAGTCTCTTAAACGTCTCACAGAACTTGTCGAAACAAAATCATCGTCTCACTCTGAAAACGTAAGGGTTTGAGAATTCAATGTGCTCGAAGCGTATGGAGGCGTGTTTCTTGTCCATGTCGTTAGCAAGGATATTTAGAGAAAAGGATACTTCACAGTAGTCCGACCTTTGTTTTTTTCATGTTCTAGTGTTCCTGTTCTATATAGCATATCATGCTCTAGTCGCCAAAGAAATGTCGCGACCTCGAGAACACTCATTTTGCAATTGACCATCCGGATATTCACAATAGCAGTTGTCGTATCTCGTTCCTAGTGAACTAAGTTGAGACTGATCGATCAACGTTGAGAGAACAGTCGTAACGCATTAATGGGGTAGTGGTAACCTGGGTCGTTGCCATCAGAGTTGATTACTTCGACCCGCCGGGGGTTCGATTCCCCCTTAATGCAATCCTTTTGTTTCTCAGACCCTCATCGAGATAAAACACGGTCCGGTTCCCGCCCCACGATTGCAGGATACTTTGCACATGTTAAACTCTCCAGGTATAGCTTTACAATGCCAAACTACAAGCCACAAGCAAATTTTAACGACCGTCGTTCTGTTATCATGCAGTGCGACATTCTTCTCAACAACGCTGATCCTGCAATCCAACATTGGAT
>JAGGAP010000873.1:0-10834 GCA_017657235.1 Termitomyces sp. T73sscA
TGGCGCTCATGTTGCATGTTACATATGACAGGCTATCTACTGTACAAGAGCTGTAAAATCCTTGTTCCCCCACATACGTGGAGAATGAACAAGTTGGCAATTCTGTATGCTGTTTAGACTACACTCCCCTGGTAGAGACCGTTAACAAGATGCTGTTTCTTCAACTACTGCCGTTTTGCTACAAAAGCCCATTAGGTTGAGCAGGGGTGGGGGATGTGCAGTGGGTCTGCTGTCCAATGGCCAGTGTCTTTTTGAGTCTGTGGGATGGGCATGGTGCCTTGTGCTGTTAATATGGGAATTTAGAAAAAGTAGTACTTTTGGTTGTAGTTGGGTTGAGGTTTTAACACCTCACTCCTTGTTTCATGCTGTTTGTAGTGCCATCTATGGCTAAGGTTGTGTGCATAGTTCCCTTCAAGTTGTTGGCATTGTGTTTTCTGTGCTTTGCTGAGATTTTTGTGGAGGGCTTAGCCTTTTTGTGGCTTCTATAAATCTAAGGAGGTGCTTAAGAGCGTTGGGTGCAGAGAGCAAGTAAGAAATCAACTCAGCTTTTCTTTTTAGAGGTCTTGTTAAGTGCGTGAATCTTTCTGCTGCATAATGTGGGCATATAACAAGGAAGTAGGTCATTACAGTGCAGGCAGACTGGTATTTCAGAGTGATGGATTCTGAACAGGTGTTGATTTAGAGGTACATGGCCTGTTCTCAACTGGATCAGTAAGGCTGATTGTCTGCGACTTAATGTTGGGATTGTGCACATGTAATTCCTGGATGGAATTGTCTTATCTAGTCATCTCACTACCTTTGCTCTGGGGAATCTCTTCCAACAGCGCTTTCAGAGCACTTGCATCGCCACTAAGTCAGCTTGGCAAAGCGCCAGGATACTGGTTGGCAGGGTCTTGCAGCAGAGAAAAGCCAGGAGAGCTTTCCAGGAGCTGGTTGATCCAGTAGCTGCTTCCTTCACCAGCTGGTCAGCCCTTTCATTTGGAGCAAATCCTTCATATTCAGGGGACCAATGGAGTTGTAGCCTAATTGCACCTCTGAAAGCAGGGGACCTACTCTGTGTCTGCAGCAGCCACAGCACACCTACATGGCATGGTGAGTAAGCAATCCTGTTTCCTGTGTAGGTTTTCTGCCTTTAAGTGAACCTTGTTTAGCAGGTAATGTGCCAGGTGCGGCCTTTGATTATTGAGAGCCTTCAGCAAGGCTTGGCTGCTGCTACAGCAAATGTTTTGGCTGTGGAGCCAGTTGTGAGGCCTTGCAGGATGTGGAGCCCAAGGTATAACTCCACTATTTCAGCCTCATAAATTGTATGCTTAGCATTTGAGCTGAGATGAAATTTCAAGTTAGAAATCTCCTCTCTGTCCATGTAGAAAACTGCCAAAGCTCTGACTCCTTCTTTGTATCCTGAGCCATTGCTGAAGATTGCCGCACTCTGTTGCAGCCACTGAACCAGTTCTTCTTGCTCTGCTGGAGATTTCACTGACCCTGGAGTACCAGATGTCTGCTGCATAAGTGAACGCAGAAACCACCACCGTATTGTAAAGCTGCCTAACTCTACCTGCCGGCATCCTTCCTAAAACCCACAATAGTTGAAAGACTTGATGGGTCCACCAAGCAGCACTTGCTGCCACCTTCTGGGCATAGGCCGACTAATGCAGTCTTGAATTGACAATTACCCCTAGATACTTGTAAGTTGGGACCGTTCTGATGGTCTGCATTGTGAGCGTTCCATCAAGGTTAGTCCGCAATAGAGTAAGATCCTGAGAGGCTATGTCCAGGCAAGATCTTGGAAAGTTTATAAGTGCTAGTTTTGTCAGTTCAAAAGGGGAATTATAAGTGATGGACCAGTTGAAGCTGCTGTCAGCACGCACCATTATGAATGCAATCATTTTATGAGTCTCTGTCAGAGACTTTGCTATAACCAATAGCATGGCATTGTCAACAAAGCCTATTGATGTTTCTGCTTTGTCACTTGGGTGCATGGTTAAAAGAAGAGGCACATTGTAAAAAGCATAATATATCATTGACAGTGGGCAGCCTTGAGTTGCTCTGTTAGTGATAGAGAGCCACTCTGAACAATAGTTGTTGAAACACAGCTGGGTGTGTCTGTTGAACAACATCTGTTCTGCGAGGCATGTGTAATGCAACGGCACTCCCCATTCTCTCAGGTTGTGTATGAGGTGTCTCAGTACCATGTTTGAAAAAGCCTCTTGTACATCCAAAAAGAGAGCTATGGCTACTTTATCTGAACGCCAGGTGTTCTTGAACTTGTGCACTACAAAGTGCATTGCATCTGTTGTGTTTCTTTCTGGCCAGCCTTCAAACTGGCCTGGAGGTAGGAGGTTGTGCTTTTCTGCTAAATGAAACAAGTCAGCAGCCACTAGCATGGATAAGAGCTTCCCCAGGGTGTTAAGGAGGCCTATGGGATAATACGCATTTGCCACATTGTATGAAGGCTTGCCTGGCTTTCTGAGCACTAAGGTGGTCAACTTGAGCCAGCTAAGGTGATAGACACCCAGTTCAAAGACCACTCAAAACATGAAGTAGATATGGTCAATTAAAGTGTTAGCACATTTCTTGTAAACAACACTTGGAATTCCATTGGGGCCTGGTGCCTTGTAAGGCTGTAGGTCCCCTATAGCTTTGCTGATGCAGGCTTGTGAGAAGTAAGAGGAGTTAGGTAGAGGCTCTGAGTAAGCGGAGCTGGAAATTGGAAGGGAGAGAGGTGTGGAAGGAAAGAAGGATTCAGCTAGAATCCTTGCCTTGCCCTCATTCATAGACACTATTCCATGTGGATTTGCTGTAAGATCCTTCAGATCTGGTATCTTGTCGCATGCAAAATCCGTGGGTTCCTTGACAGCATATTTGTTGGCAGTGTAGATCTGCCTCACGTCGATTGTCTCCAACCATTTTTTCCAGTGCTCATCTTTTGCCTCTCTTATAGCTCTGGTCATTTCACCAGAGAGCCTTTTAGCCTTGTTGTGGGCTGGGTATTTGTAGCCATTGGCTACAAATAGAACAATCTTGCGTGTTTCACACAGTAGCTGAATCAGACCAAATTATTGGATTAGACTAGATACATTGTGAATACAAGATGTTATTCTCATGTAATCTACAAATGCACACCAATGGTGCACATTGGATGCTAAATATAGTATATAGTGCACCATGGGTGCAGAAGATCTGGTACAGGTAACCTAACTAGTTACACACTCCCTCTTTAGACTATTGCACAGTCTAGGCACATGCGAGTTACTCAATAATGAGATTGGATGGCAACTCAAAAAATGTGAATGTATTTGCAACAACATTACTGTGTTGCTAGCCGCAACAATCTACTAGGATTGGGCAGAGACTGCCTAACACACTTTGGTCCAGCTATTGCTAGTTCCTCAGGGAGTACTATTGCTCAGAGCATAAGCAACTCATTGCTTACTGGCATTGACAGTGCACATATGCAGCCAAGATGGACATCAATTGATGCCATATATTGCAATTTCTGTACCAAATACAATAGCAAGATAAAATTAAAATATGTGCTGTGAAGCATGCATGGATTAGCAACATGTCTCAAGTGAGGCACTCAAAGTTATCTACAATCTATCTAAAAGGATAGAGCTTTTTCAGCTCATTTTTTTTGCCCATTGGAAGTCTGCCCACATTCATCACCTGCGCACCCTCCTTTGATGCAACATTAGTTGTGGAGGGGAGCAAAGTCCTTAGTGGAGTTGTTGAACCCCTTGCAGCAGTTGCATCTACCATTTCACAATTAGTTAGTGCAATGTTAGTTGCAGCTCCAATGGAAGGCATTGTACCATATTCTGGTGTTTGTTTTCAGAGCTGACCCACATTTGGGTCCATTCCAATGTAGTAATAGAGGCCCATAGCCTTGGGGAAAACTCCCACCATGCTTTCTTTGGTGCATTTGAACAGGAGGTAATACTGGTCCTCCTCGTTTATTTTGTGCCATCCATCCCATTGTGGGATGGCAGCAGGGGTGCCATACACTTTGAGGCGCTTAAGGCGCTCATTATCAATGTTGCAAAAAATGTCCAAGGACATTGTTGGTTGATGGAACTGCTGTTCCAGGTAGACCACTCTGTACATGTATGTGTAGTCTACTCACTCAACTAGAATATGATTGTACAAAAGGATGCAAAGCATGTCATCATCAGAGAAGTTCCATACCTTGTCATTGGGTATGTGAACTTGGTGGATTGTTATCTGGGCCTCTGTTTGGGCCTCAAAAGGTTTCTTGTATACTTTATTGAAAGCGTCAATTGCCTCACAATATAGTCCTGAGTGCGCCATAACCAGCGCCAGCCAGCAAATAAGAGTAGTTTTTCCTGTGCTGTTGGTGCAGAGAGCCCTGCAAAGCGCAAACCCAAATAAAGTGTGCTAATGCATGCGGTATGCAAAGTCAACTGCAATGCCTTGCCAAGTGTTTTCCATACCTGGCCTGCCAAAAATGAGCGCATAGCGTGCTAGCTGTTCAAGGTTGAACAGCGTGTTTGGATCAGAAGCACACAACATGTGCAGGGCAGTGGAGCTATTATCTTTCATGCGCAGGAGGCAAGACAGGATATGATGCTTTTCTGCCAAGAAGAGCCTTGCATGGGGTTTATGAGATCTCAATAAGTGGGATCTGCATACAACAATGCCATAGTACAATTGTGTAGAGACACATCGCAGCATTGTGCAAACTTCTTGAGTTCTGACAGCAGTATATATGCATCAATATGATTGCAATAAGGTACATGTGAGTTTGCATAGTACTTGTGGAGCTGCTCAAGCTCATATGGAGTACTAGGAAACTCCTGGTGGGTGAACTTATACACTATTGTTTGCCTTTTTCTTAGCAAGCTTCTTGTTCTGCTGCATATGCTGGAAGCGCTGTATGGCCATTTCACCTTTCTTGGCCTCTTTCTCCTCCTCAGATTGTGACTGTCCATAGTTGCTGTCATCTTCAATAGTAGGCATCACCCAATGCTTCTCTTTGTCCACCGCTGCAGTAGCTACTAGCCCATTATACTGCACAAAAGTGCACAGATCAGTGGTCAGCTTGACTACTGCCAATTGGGATGGCAGGGCCAGAAACATGACCTTCTTTAAAAACAGCAGCTGGGCAGGCTCTGCCTGCTCTGGGATATCAGCTGGAAAGCTAACAGGCTCCAGGTTGTTGATGAGAATGGGTGGCTTTTGTCCCTGATGGAATTTTGATGGCTCTGGTGCATCCAGAGCATGGCTTGCTCCTGTGAGGCCCTGACTCACAGGGCTAATCTCATCAGGCAAATAATCAGCATTTTAGTGCAGATTTGTTTTATCATTTCAAAGTACTGCTGATGGAGCGGTCACCAATGAAAAGAAGACCCATTCTGGGTCATGGCCATGAGAGAGCCAGTATATGCCATTGCGTCTGGTAAGAAATTACTGATGTAATTTACCAATCCAACAAATTGTTAAATGTCATTGTAGTTATGTGGCATTTGCCACTCTTGAATACAATCAAGTTTATTGGAGTCAGGGTAAATACCCTGCATGTCTATGACATGCTCTAAGCAGTCTATAGTGGGTGCATACGATTCACACTTCTTCCATTTCAAATATAAGCTTGCTTTATGTAGTTGTTCAAAAACAACTTGTAGGTGTTGCTCATGCTCCTCAATGGAGTCTGAAAAGATAAATATATCATCCAGATATACATGCATAAATTTTTTCCAACGACATCTTGGAATATTGAGGTTATTAACCTCTGAAACGTAGCTGGTGCATTGCAGTCGCCAATTTGCATGATGTTACTGACAAATGTCCCCATCAGGGATGCAAACACAGTTTTGGAAGTGTCTTCCATGCATATATGTACTTGCTCATATGCATCTATCAGGTTGATCTTTGACCTGTACTTAGCTTTTGTGACATCTTTGTGAATAACTTTCTGGTCTGGCAATGGAGTCACGTTCTTGATGGTGTTGTTGTTGCGCTGTTGCACATCCAATGCAGTTCAAAGTATCCCATCTTTCTTGGAAATGCACAACAACAGTGCAGCTTGCATAGCCATCTGTGGTTCCCACTACTTAGCATTGATATAGCGATTTGTCTTTTTATAAAGCTGCTCTTGGAGTGCTCATGGACAGTGAGGCAGATGATATTTATACTGCTTAGTCTCATCAATGAGATGAATCTCATGGTTTACTTCCCTCCATGGAGGAAGCTCCTCTTTTGTCCCATTTACAATATCTGCAAACTCATGCTGCCATTCCTGGCACAATTGCAGAATGTCCTCATCTGACAGGCCCTGAGCCTTTGCTTTTCCTTTATTCATGCGCTTCTGGCATGGTTGCACCATAGGTTCAAATTGTTCCCTAAGCGCATACAAGTGCACTTCTCCTGTTTCTTCCATCCTCAATTGCAATGGAGGCTTTGATATTGTTGACTTTATCAACTACTGCATACTCCTTGCCTTTAGCGAGCATCCATCAAACATTATGTTCAATGGTTCTGATATTTTGTCAGCCAATGGTTGACAATACACTTCTTCCAAGGGCTGACACAACCCAGCCCACCTCTGCGCCACCATCAAGGCTACCACCTTGTTCCATTCAGTTGGCATACACAGATCATATGCCCATTGTATGTCTGGTGGTGGTACTGGTTGATCCCAAAAGGATCTTATGCTGTCAGTTGTTTCTGCTACACTCACAGCAATTGGTCTTCAATCTTCAACCTTGTCTAATATGAGGTCTTCCACCTTCACTCTGGAGCTTGTCAGTTGACACTCCAATGATTCCATACCCACTTGTTCTGCACGAGTATTCTTTGGTAGACAAGCCTTGTCAGGCTGCTCTGTTGCCTTTCTGCCAGCTGTGCTTGGCTGGTCTGGCTCATCCCCTCTTTTCAGAGTTTCTTGGAACTCTTCTTCAGTCATGAGTATTGCTGGTGAGTTTGCTGGCAGGCTGGCCATTGGAGCCAGCTTTTCTTTGACATCCTTCACTATTGCATTTCTGCAACCTTGGAGTCAGTTGCAACTATTGCAATGCTTCTCAGTGGTGAAATACTGTTGTAACTAACCATCAGTGTCTGCTAGGACAATTCTCTCAGCCCTCAATGGTGTTCTGTTGACAATTACCTGATTGCTCATAAAGTTGAGCGTGACTTTGTACTTATGCATGAATAGCATACCAATGATCATATTGTAGCAATCAAAGTTTGCTATATCTACATATTACTTTGTTGGCTGTCCCAACACTTTTATATTGACCTCCATACCAAACTGAACTACAGCGCAACTCTCCACAGTTCCCAGCTGGAGCATTAATGGCTCTGTTAGCTCATGAATGCGTATAGCATTCACATGCGCAAACTGGGGCATAATGCCTATAGTGGTACTTTCTGAGTCCCACAGCATCCACACCATATGCCCGTTAACCTGAACATAGGTCACTAGACACTCCTTCTCCTAAGGAGTATACTGAGGTTGCTGCAGCTTGTCAGCATGTGGATGCAACTATCCCCTCAATGCTTAATCAAAGCAAACATGTGCTCCTTCTTGTCATTGCAAGCATAGTAGTTGTTGTCATATACATCTACCATAATGTATTCATTATCATCACACTGGATGCTCTTGGCATTGTCAGCAACTGATTGCTCCTCTACCTCCTGTGGAGCTTCCTCATCCTCAAAAGAGTTTCTCTTGGTTCTTTTCAACATTGCTTTTAGCGTCGCTTCCCGCTGCTGCTGTATGGGCAGCTCACACTTGCACTTTTGGTGCTTGGCACTCCTTTGACCAATAGCCAGTTTGGCCACAATTGTAACACCATGCTGCCCCACCACCAGGCTTGTGGCCTGCATCACCACTGCCAAAGGTGGCCTTGGGAGGGCCCACTCTCAGTGGGCCATCCTGCATTGCCTTTGGTCTGTATTGGCCCAGTCTGGGCATATACCAACTGTCCTTCACTACTGGTGCATTACTAGTTGGTCCTAGTCCAGGCTTATGGCCTGATGGCAGTGTACACCAGACTATAAACCATGAGTTGTGGTTTTGCTCCATTTCAGAGCGCTTCGCCAAAAATGTTCCAACCTTGACAGGTTGGCAATGTTCCTGTGCACAGTGCAAACTGCACTGGTCATAATGGGTTGCAGTCCATGCAGACTGCTCATAGCATATTGCATACACTAAGAATTTGGTCACAGTATTGACCTCTGGTGATAAGTTATTGTCATGCATCAGTGTGCAATGCATTTTAGCTGGTATTTATCTAGGAATGTTTTCCAGATGGTAATCTCATCCAGATATACCACCATATTCTGTGCATGACCCACAAGATCATCATAGAAGGTCTAGACACCTGTTTGAGCATTATATACTGTGATACAAAAGGCTTCACGAGCTTCTTGCATTATTGCCACATTCACAAAGCAGTTGTACAATCCAATAAGGACCTACTTGAAGGTTCAGTCTTGCTTGTTCCTATTTGTATGCAGGACATGTCTGCGGAACCAATTCCGCACCTCCCCATCAATGAATTCATGGAGCACAAATATGTGCTCCTAGTTCATATTATCACCCCCATAGCAGCAAGCTGCAAGGTGATAGCATACATCTATAGCCCAGTCTTCCAGCTGGAAAAACTTATGCCCTCTAGCATATGGTTTAATATGCTTTCCTTCAGCTTGACAAGGCTTGACCCCATCTGGAAATTTGAACTGGACTCCCAAAGAGTCATCCACTAGACAATTAAAGTGATCGTGCATATGATCCATATGGATCTTAACCACCTTGTTCATTCCAGGCATGCTTGCACGAAAATCATAAGGTGAGGGCAACAACCATGCCCTTGTAGCTGGATACAGAGGCTCCTCCATCCTATGTTCAGGAAGCCACATTTGTGGGACCCAGAGTACTGGGTCTTTTGGTTTACTACTAGTAATTCTACAATTGTTTTGACAATCTCTATTGTCTCCATTGTTGTTACCATGACCATGCCCATGATCTCCCTGGAAATTGTTGTTACCAGTTCTTGCAATAAACTGTCACCTCATATTATCAATGGGCATAACACCTTTATGCCCTTCAAAAACTACACCCTGGTCATCTATCAACAACTCATCTTGTTCCTGCAAGTCTTGATTGTGGATGTGCTGATAGTTCATGTGATCAGTTCAGTTGTTCACTAGATGGACTTGTCATGCAACATGTCATGGTGTAACCAGTTCCTCTGGAGTGATGCGTCTACAAGGTGTTCTCATCTCAGGTGGCTCTTTCACCTCATTATCTCCAGCATGGTGAGACATTGCTGTTTCCACCTCTAATAATGCCTGCTGAGGCATTCTGCTTGTGTTGGCTTGCCATTGTGCAGCATTTTGATGTCTCTTATAGTCCTGTTGGGACTCATTGGCCTGCTTAAGCACATGTAAAATATCTATTGCCTCTGCAATGTCTGGTTTGCGCTGACACAACAGTGCATCATACTCTACAGACTCAGCTGGTGTGGCTGTCAATGTTGCTGTCCTGTGAGCTAGCTTGCGCTTAATATACTCATTGAGCTCCAGCTCAAATATCCGAGTAAATAATTCTATATATTCAGTTGAATCCAACTTATATACATGCTGGCTTCTAGCAGCCAATAATTCTAAATGCTTCACAATGTAAAGCTGTAGATGCTTCTGCATTGATTCCTTCATGACCATCAGAAAACAATCCAGTACCAGCTGCAGCTGGACAGACAGAGTCAATAATGACCTTCTATTCTCCTCTTCATCAGAAGAGTCAAGTTCAGGCTCTATGCCCCAAACTGCTCTGAGGCCCTTATGCCCCATTTGTGGCTCTCTGCCACTGTCTACCTGTTCCTCTATTATGGGAGGCGCTAATGGTGCCTTCCCCTGAAAATGCAAGGCCTTGACCAAACAAAGTGAGGTTGAGGCTAAAATTAAGCCCATATTTGGAGCCCTAACTGAACAAAGTGAGGTTGGAGTGGAGATCACTCACTTACACATACTTGGAGCTCTAACCGAATGAAGTGAAGTTGGGGTGGAGGCTGAGTTACTTATACATACTTGGAGCCCTAACCAAACAAAGTGAGGTTAGGGTGGAGGCTGCGTATGGGGGGGTTTGGGGGCGAAGCCTCCAACATGATGCTAGCTGCATGCCAAAGGCACGCGGCACATCTCATTATCCAATGATGACATGATAATGACCAGAAAAGAAAATAGAAGTAGAGAGCAATAAAGACAAAACCAATAAGTTGAGTATACTCAAATGATCTCTGCAAGATTTAGTGCTTGTGACACAAGATGAATTTTGGCTCTCAAGGAGCAGGTGACAAATTTTGGCCTCTGAAGGGAAAATGGGTACAATGCAAACAACCAAGTGATGGATTTTGGCCTCTAGTGGGCAGGAGTGAGACACTTAAGGTATTTGCAAGATGCTTAGCACTTGTGTTGGAAAATCAGACAGAGAACCCAGCAAAAGAAGCAGAGCATGTGGTTTTACAAGTGTTGAGAAGCATGTAGATACAACAATATCTGTCTATCAGTTAACATAATAAAGTTCAAAGTCCAATCGGTATATTTTGTCCATCATGTGAGCTCATTATCCTCAAAACATTTCTGGCAAAGGTGCAGGGCTATGCTGTCACCAGTGAGCACATTCAGGGCTTAAATCAAAGTCATGAACATTGAGAAACAATGTTAATTTTATATCAAATACACACAATCAATTTGATCTACAGTGGCTCAAAAACTGTCCCAATGTTTTATACTTTTTGAAAGATGACATTGGCATGAAGGATTGGAAGTATCTAAAATTTTGGTTAAATCATGTAAAATACTATGGCATTGC
>JAGGAP010000874.1:0-10826 GCA_017657235.1 Termitomyces sp. T73sscA
CGAAAGAAACCTGTTATACCATTTCCAACATGCTAATTTCTGAGGGAAAAAGTCTTTAAACAAAGGAAAGTGCCTTTGTCTGTTGGAAATTGTCACATTGGAAGTCATATAACAGGTTTCTTTCCCCCTTTTTTCAAGGGAAACACTTTCTAGTGCCAGCAGTGAACATTCGGCTATTGGTATGTCATCATGTGACCTATTGTTCATTTCATCCTCTTTGTCCTTGATTTTTGACACACCAGCTATAACATCCAGCTATTGGTGTTGTCATCATGTGACCTATTGTTCATCTCATCCTCTCCTCAATTTTTGATGCACTAGCTATAACATCCAGCTATTAGTACTGTCCCAAGCCATGCAAGGTACTGTGTAAGAAATGCCAATGTATGATTGGATGCTGTTGTTGAGAATATCCAAACATAGTCATGATTACTAATTCTCATATGTTTTCTGTCAATCGTTACATATAACACCTCAGTGTTTATTCACCACTGAGGTGTAAGTCTTGTTCTACTCAACATGTATATCACACACTAATTACCTGTAGTCATCCTTTAACTACAGGTACACATACTGAATATATAATAGTGTTTATTCACTACTGAGGTTCATCCTTTAACTACAGTCATCCGAAACCCCCCGAGACCCGGTCCTGCCTGAACAGGTTATGGGCCCTGATATTACCTACAATATTTCGTCAACAAAGTTGACAGTCCTGAAGCTTGCAGCTGATGGATCGAACTGGCCTACATACCAGGAACGGGTTACCAATGCTGTAACATCAAAGAAGCTTCGAAGACACCTCATGGGTACTGCACATAAACTGGTTATTCTTGTCAAGTGTGAGGGATCTTTTTATCATGATGACAAGTCCTTGGCTCCATTGACCAATGATCAGATCGATAAAATTGAGGATGCAATGGAAGAGTGGATGCAGAAAGAGGCACAGGTCCACAAGATTATCTACAGCACAGTGGATTAATCTACTTTTCACCAAGTCAAGGGCAAACCCACCACCGCTGATATCTGGAAGAAACTCGTGTTAATCCATGGTAGCAAAGGAGCCATGTACAAGACTGACCTCCTTGGCAAAATCGACATGCATACACATTTCTCTAACATGGTTGTCATTAAAGAGCATCTTGCTGAAATTGGTTGTCCCTTGTCTGATGCATCGTTTGCTAGCTACATCCATACATCACTGTCCCTTGCCCCCACATATAAACCTTTATTCACTACCCTCGCTACATCTGTGTGCACCTCTGGGAAATCTGTCTCAAGCCAGGATCTAATCTGGCATCTCAATGAGGAAGCAAATAGTGCCACTATTGAGTCAAACATTAATTGCCAACACAAAGCAATGATTGCAGCGCATGCAAAGGCTTGTGGTGATCCCAAGGACACTAAGGGTAAAGGGAAGTTCAAGTCTAAGAACAAAGATAAGGATAAGCAACACTGCAACAACTGTAATAAGGACGGTCACACCAAGGAGAAATGCTTCAAAGAAGGTGGCGGCATGGTGGGCAAAGCGCCCAAATGGTGGCTGAAAAAGCATAGAGGGAAGGGCAAAGATAAGGTGGACAAAGGCAAGTCAGCAAATGCCGCTGTGACTGAAGAGAAGGAAGAAAACTATTGCCTTCCTCACTTCTCTTGCTATTGATACCCCTAACATCAACACAAACAAGAGCGTTGCACTCACCATTACATTTGGACATAGCCACAAAGCCCATACTGCATCCCCATCTGCTGGCGTCATTATTGACTGCAGTGCCAGCAGCCACTTTTCACCGTCTCATGAAAAGTTTATAAATTACTAGGAAATTTATTCTGAACCAGTCCACGCAGCTGATGGATGCACCTTTAGTGCTCTTGGCATCTGCAAATCTGCTTACCCATGAAGACAAGCAAAAAGTCAGTGCCCATTCTTATAAAAGGGGTTTATTACATGCCTACAATGGTGTTTACGCTGGTATCTGTATCGTGTCTCAATCAAGCTGGCTGCTCTCTCCTCATTGAGGACGGAATGTGTGTCATTAGAAGCCTGAAACCACTATGCCAAATCATTGGTTGCATCCCCGCAATTTGTGGTCTATATTGTGCTGACAAATCAATTACTCCCCAAAGCCACACTGCAAACATTGCATCAAAATCTACATTGATCAATGAGCTCTACCATCAAATGGGTCACATCAATCACAATGACCTGCAGGAGGCTGTCCAACATGGGGTAGTCACTGGCATTGAGCTTGATATGTCATCAAGGCCAGAAGTATGCAAGTCATGCATCAAGGGCAAGGCACAACACCAATTATTTCCAAAAAAGAGTGAAACAGTGTACACACACTATGGGGAAAAAATTGTTGGCAATTTGTGGGGTCCAGCACAGGTACACTCCATCAGAGGTAACCTGTATTCTTATACAAATGTCAACTTGTATACCCGTGAAGAACAAATAATATTCTTACCCCACAAATTGGACACCTTCAAGGCATACTGTAACTATGAAGTGTGGGTTAGGGTCCACAGAAACGCAACCATCAAAGTGTATGGAAGCGATTGTAGTGGCAAGTTCACAAGCATGCAGATCAAAACCCACCAGGATGCTGCAGGTACAACACACAATTTCACTGTCCATGACTCCCTGCAATCAAATAGCATCACCAAATGCGCCAACTGCACCATCACAATGATAATAGCTGCAGGACTTCCAAAGTTCCTCTGAGTGGAGGCCAAGTGCCGCATGGTATGATTGCACAATTGCACACCAACAAGCTCACTCCCTGATAGCACCACACCATACCAGATGGCTACAGAGATGAGGCCCAATCTGTCTAAGATCTGCAAGTGGGGTAAACAAGTCTACATAAAGTTGCAAAAGGCTGGGAAGCTCAAATCAAAGGTTGAAGAAGCCAGAGTTGTTGGAATCAATGATCAATCAAAGGGCTACAGAATTTACTGGCCCAGCAAGGGTATAATTACCGTTGAAAGGGATGTTTATTTCAACAGAGAGGCTGCTCTAGTCCTGGACAATGTACAGATTGAGGGGGAGTGGAGATCATCCAATCCAGACAGTCCTCAAGCGCCTTCAAAACCCGCATCTAATCAAACCATTAAGGTTGAACCTGCTGCCAATGACATCAATGCACCCACACAAGTCAATATGAGTCAAAATGCAATCAAATCTGACCAAAATGAAGAGCTTACTGAAAACACAATCAAGAGTGAAAAACCACTACCCAATAATATCCCACATCACTGAATGCATCAAAATTCCCTTGATGGCCTACCTCAATACAGTTCTGAACAGTACAGATGAGGACAACAAAAGCAAACTCTCAAAATGCTGAACATAGCTGAAACAACATTTATTGTCGACACCATGGGCATTTTCAAAACTAGCAGTGTTGAATTTGAGAGAATGGGTGACAAATGGGTGGAAGAAGCTGTTGAACATGCATTGGCTATCAGCAAGGACATACCAACAGTAAAGGAAGCTTTGAACAGCAATGAAAAGACTGACTGGTCATCTGCCATCAATGCTGAACTCAGTCAGATTGAGAAGCTAACAAAAGTATTCCTCAATTGTCATTGCATCTGGACCTGCAAATGCTAACACTTACAAACTCTCTGAGTTTTTTTTCCATGCCGTGATTGCCCACATGGAGTTCAACTGTTCCTGTTGAACTCTAGGTGAGCATAGTAATCACATTGTGTCCTTACATACCTAATACAAGTTCAACTATTTCCGTTGAACTCTAGTTGAACTCCATATAACATTATCGCCTCCCACACTGACTGCAACCTTCCTCGTGCACACCCTAGACGTCCATTTTTCAGGTTATGGGCCCCGCTAACAGTTTACTCAACGCTGCATCATCTACTCCTGGAGATGCATTTAAATTTCTGAAACTCAATAGTGAGAACTATGCACTGTAGGCCAAACATATGAAAGCCACACTGCAATCTTGCTATGTTACTGGTGACAAGGAACTGCCCTCAAAACCATCTGGTACCAAGCCCGAGGGACCAGATGAAGCCACTTGGAGAGCTGAGAAGAAGGAATACCTTGAGTAGATGTTGCAGGATCAGGCAGCACAGGGATTGATGAAGTCTGCAGCTGAGAGCTCTCAGTGGCCTCATGTGGCAAACAAGTCAACTGCCAAGGCTATGTGGGATGGATGGTGGGCTCTGCACGTTACCAACCAGCAGAAAATCAATGTGCACTACTACTTTGAGGAGTTGTACACTCGAAAATACACTGATGGAACCAGCATGGCTGACCACATTGCCGCAATGCTCAACATCAAAAATAAGATTATGGCGGCTGGCAAAGAACTCCCTGACATTCACGTTGCCTGCGCGCTCATCCTCTTGTTACCACATTCATCATCTTGGGATCTCATTAAGATCCAACTCTTCAGGATGGAAATGCTTATCTCCAAGGATGTATCGACTTGACTCTAGGCTGAATACAACCGTTTATTCCACAAGAAAGAGAGCGAGACTGCCCTGCTTGCCTCAAAAAAGCTCAATAGTAGAAAGAAAGGCCAAAAGCCAGCAGCTGACAACAAATGCCACTACTGCCAGGGACTTGGTTACTGGATCAACAAGTGCCTCAAGCGCATTGAGGAGGAGAAGAAAAAGAAGACCAGCAAAGATTTGGGAACTGCCAACCTTGCTGTCACTGACCTCCAAGAACTTTGCCATGAGCCTGGACAGGTGTATATGGCTGGAAGTCTCAATCACACCTGTGATGTGCTCCTAGATTCAGGAGCAACATCACACATGTTCTTTAACCCCTCCTTCTTTGTCACATATAGGCCTGTCACTGCCAGCTCAGATGACAACTGGATCTTAGTGAGAAATGCCTGCAACATACCAGTTGTGGGGCGTGGAACTGTTAAGTTCTGAACATGGCTACCAAATGGCCCTAAGACAGTTACTCTTGCCAGGGTCCTCCACATTCTCAAAATTGCCACCAACTTTGTTAGTTTTGGAACTTTACAATGTCAGGGTGCGACTTACAGGAGCTACATGGAGGAACCAGGCATTGGACTAGTCATGTCAAAGGGTGGAACAGAGTTATTCCATGCATCATTACTGGGTAGCACAGGTACCTTGTATTATATCACTTGCGCTGCAATTCAAAACAAGTCTGCTTACGTTGCAAGTCAAAGTCTCTGTTTATGGCACCGTCATTTAGGACACTTGAATCACGATGCCATCAGAAATATGCAACAGAAGAACATGGTAACTGGCCTCACCCTCTTGTCCCCCACCACCTATGATCATATTTGCAAGGGATGTGCCCTTGGCAAATCACACTGTCAACCATTTCCCCATGCGAGCACCACCACCTATAAAAAGATGGGCCTTGTCATAGTTGATCTCACTAGTCTGATGTCTGTCGAGACATGGACAGGAATGCAATATGTCCTGGTTGTCGTCGAAGTCAGCTCTTGTTTTGCTGTTGGTAAACTGTTAAAACAGAAGAGCAAAGCAGGCGCTGCGCTACAAAATATAATCGCAATGCTTGAGAGACAATCAGGGCTAAGACTGAAGAAGATATGTTCAGATGTTGGGACGGAGTTCCTGAAGGAGTTATTCACCGACTTTTGCCAGTGCAATGGAGTCCTCCATGAAATGACCATGCTCTACACACCTGAGCAGAATGGGATAGCCGAGAGAGCTATCGCTGTACTCCTCGAAATGGTATGCTGCATGCTGCATTCCACCGGAATGGACCTGCGCTACTAGGGTGAGGCATTCATATATGCAGTCCATATTCAAAGCTGCTCGCCAATGTTTGCTCTGAACAGCATTGTGCCTCAGTAAGCTTGGACTGGTTGAAAGCCTGACATCTCTCACCTGCAAATATTTGGGTCCATCGCATATGCCAACATCCCCAAGAAGCTCCGTGGGGGCAAACTTGAAATCACATCAGCAAAATGCTGCATGCTCAGCTGGTGGACCAATGAGACCAAGGAGTACAGGCTTGAGGACATCAAAACTGGCAAGCTAATTACTGCATGGTGTACGCTTTGTTGAGGATGACAGTCCCAGGAACCTTGCAGAATTTGAAACTTGCAGCAACCTACCATCTGCAGAGGAGTTGGCAATGCTAGCCCCACTAGACACTGCAACCGCCACCTCTACTGCAGCGGCCACCCCTGTCAACCCTGCACCAAAATCCGCTGAAACATCACCAACTAACAATGCAGTCTCTGCAGCCCCTGACCCCACGCTACAGCCAGCAGCCACAATGCCAAAGACCTCAAAATGGTCAAACTTACCTCCATGGGAGCACTCCACATGCATTCATCACCAGGTTAAGCGCTATGGCGTTGTGACCATGGATGACAAAACATCTGGAGAGGAGAACAATGACCAATATAGGGCATACGTCGCATTTGAAGAGACAGAACCAAAGACCTACTATGAAGCCATATCCTCCACTAGCTCAAAGCAGTGGGAGAAGGCAATCGCAACCAAGTACAAGATCCTGCAAAAAACTGGCACCTTTGAATGGGTACCCACACTGCCTGAAGGTTGAAAAGCTGTCAGCAGCCGCATTGTATTCTGCATCAAGTGTGATGGCAGCTGAAATATAACCAAGTACAAAGCTTAGATTGTTGCAAAAGGCTTCTTGCAAGTTTATGGTCAAGACTTTACTGAGACGTTCTTCTCAGTTGCAAAGTTCACAATTGTGCAAACTCTGTTGTTTGTTGTTGCCTACAAAAACTGGGAGCTACATCAAGTTGACGTAGTCACAGCTTACCTTCATGGAAACCTTGAGGAAGAACTCTATATGACTATACCCAAGGATGTTACTATTGAAGGAAGAACCGGTGGCTACTGGAAGCTGAGGAAGCCACTCTATGGGCTTAAGCAAGCCAGATGGCAATGGAAGACCAAGCTTGACGAACCCACATCAAAAGCTGGCTTCAAAAAAAGCCAGGCAGATGACTGTCTTTACATCCTAAGAAAAAATGGTGAAATCATAATGTTGGTTTTAGTGTACATCAACGACATGGCTCTCACCACAGAGAGCCTTGCAACCCTACAGAAGTTCAAGACTGAACTATCTGCTGAGTTCAAAATCTCTGACTTAGGAGAGCTAAGGTATATTTTAGGCATCCAAGTCAAATGAAATAGACGATCGCACACTATTTCCCTAAATCAAATAGCCTATGTCCACCAAATACTTGCACAATTGAGCATGTCTGAATGCGCACCTGTATCAACTCCTTTCACCACCAAGCAAACTCTCTCTGTCTTGCAGTCACCAAAGGATGAAAACAAACATTCTGAATACCTAAAGTTTGCAAATGGATTAAAGTACTTGGAAATCATTGGTGCGCTGTTATACACCACTCAAACACAGCCCAACATACAGTATTTGATTAGAATTATTTCACAATATGGCAGTAATCCAGGAAAACCCCACCTGGAAGCCGCAAAACATATCTTATGCTACCTAAAGGGCACGGCCCATATGGCACTTGAATTCAAAAGAAGTGGGAGCAAAGAAATCGATCTTGTTGGTTGGACCGACTCAAATTGGGGGCAAGACATTGACTCACATCACTCAATTGGTGGTTTTGTGTTTGACATAGCAGGAGGATCAATATCATGGTCAGCCAAGAAGCAGCCCACTGTTGCACTGTCAACCATAGAAGCTAAATACATGGCGGCATCAAATGCCACCAAAGAGGCAATTTGGCTTCATGTCCTCCTTGAGGACCTTGGATACCCTCAATCGTGCACACCAGTTATCCACACAGACAACCAAGGCTGCATAGCACTGGCACGGAACCCTGTTGCGCACTCACAAGCTAAGCACATTGATATTTGGCACCATTTTCTATGCGAGCACATCAAAACCAAAGAAATTGAACTTTGTTACTGCTCTACTAAGGACATGCTTGCTGGCATCTTTACAAAATCCCTTCTATGTGAAGCATTTGAAAAATTCCACAACACATTGGGAGTCACCAGTAGATGAAGATCTCATCAAGTGGGAGTGACAAAAGTATTCCTCAATTGTCATTGCATCTGAACCCGCAAATGCTAACACTTACAAACTCTCTGAGTTTTTTTCTGTGCTGCAATCACCCACATAGAGTTCAACTGTTTCCGTTGAACTCCAGGTGAGCATAGTAATCACATTGTGTCCTTATATACCTAATACAAGTTCAACTGTTTCTGTTGAACTCTAGTTGAACCCCATATAACATCATCGCCTTCCACGCTGACTGCAACCTTCCTCGTGCACACCCTAGACGTCTGTTTGTCAGAAGCTAGGCACATAGGACATAGTCAGAGCACCAGCAGATGCAAACATTATACCTTGCAGATATGTCTTATGCCATAAGCATGGCTCTGACAGTCAGATAATCAGATACAAGGCCAGACTCATTGCAAAAGGGTTTAAGCAACAGTTTGGAGTTGACTATTCTGAGACCTTTGCTCCCACTGTATGTGCTGCTACACTTTGAGTCTTATTGTCCATTGCAGCATCCCTTGGTGCATCTATTAAGCAAGCTGACATCAAGAATGCATATTTAAACTTGTCACTAAAGGAAAACAAAATCATATTCATGCAGTTCCCACCTCACTATTGACAGTTTTGCAATTTACCTCCTGAATTCGCCAGTTTTCCAGATTTGAAACTAGCATGCTGCCTGAAACGCCCACTCTATGGAACAAAACAAGGTGTGGATGACTGGTACAAAGAAGTCTTTGATACCTTCACCAACCTTGGCTACTCAGCCTGCCAAGCTGATGTCGCCATATTCTACAAAGTTAACGGTAAACACTATACTATTGTTGCCATTGCAACTGATAATTTCACCATAATTGGTGACTCAACTGAATCAACATCGCTGATCAAGAAGCAACTTAGCGAGCGTTTCAAAATTGTCAATCTTGGCCCTATTAACTGGCTACTCAGAGTTAGCCTTACTCAAGACCACAACTCCTGCACTATCTCACTCAGACAACAGGCATATGTTGAGCAAATCATCAAATGATTCAGCCTTGAAGACTCGCACATTGCCATTACCCCTATGGAGCCTGGAGCTGATTTCACTCCAGACTCGCCCTTAGTATCACCCACAGTACTGTCACCTGCCAAAAAGATGCGTTACCATGAAATGATAGGCTTGCTCATGTATGCCACTGTCATGACATGTCCAGACATTGCATACACTGTATCTATTCTCTCTCAGTATCTTGATGCTCCCCGGTCAACTCACATGGTAGCCATTACCTGTGTCTTTTGATATTTGCATGGCACTTTGGGTATGAAGCTCATTCTTGGCAGCTCAGACCTTGAAATATCCAGTTACTTGGATGCTGCCTGGGCTTCACATCTGCATCGGCACTCCATCTCAGGTTTCGCATTCTTTGTTGGTTACAGCATTGTATCTTGGAGCTAAAAGAAACAGCTGATTGTCACACTCTCTAGCACGGAATCCAAATATGTTGCTTTGATGCATGCTGCAAAAGACATTATTTGGATTCATAAATTACTCAAAGACCTTTCGTTTTTCAATTCTTTCTTTCTACCTACTGATCTGTACTGTGACAATCAAGGTGCCATTCAACTTTTGAAGGACACAACATTTTATACATGCACCAAACATATCAACGTTCATTTTCATTTTATTTGACAAACCGTATCATTTGGCCATGTTCAGATTCACTATGTTCCAACCTCCGACATGATTGCTGATATATTCACAAAGTCCCTCACTCAAATTAAGTTTGAAAACTTCTGCAAACTGCTCAGTGTCATATAATCCATGTTCATATCAAGGGGGAGTGTTGAGAATATCCAAACATAGTCATGATTACTAATTCTTGTATGTTTTCTGTCAATTATTACATATAACACCTCAGTATTTATTCACCACTGAGGTGTAAGTCTTGTTCTACTCAACACATATATCACACACTAATTACCTGTAGTCATCCTTTAACTACAGGTACACATACTGAATATATAATAGTGTTTATTCACCACTGAGGTTTATTCTTTAACTACAGTCATTCAAAACCCCCTGAGACCCGGTCCTGCCTGAACAGCTGTAGTGTTGATCATGGTAGAAAATGTACATATTTAGCAAATGAGAGTATAGCAACCAGCTTGTAATAAAATTCTTGAAATCCTTCCCTTTCCTTCTTCTTTTCATGTTTTTTTCTAGAATTTTCTCTGACAGGTACCCAGTACAATGATGGGTAAATCAAATGCTCCTGCAGCTAATTGCATAATCTTAACATCACATGATGTCTCTACTCCCATATATATGTTTTTATAAACTGTTTAGGTTTCTATATGTTTATTATCTGTTTACTTTTTTATATGTTTATTGTCTGTTTGTTTTTTTGTCTGTTTACTTTTTTATATGTTTTTTGTTTGTTGACTTTTTTTATAACTGTTCACTTTTTTACATGTTGTTCACTTCTTTATATGTTTTTTGTCTGTTTACTTTTTAAATAGTTTTTATATATTTGATAATTTTTTTCTATATTTTTTTCTGTTTATTCAAATAAATATTATGTTGCTGCTTCAGCATGATGATGGGGCGCGGTGGCTCAGCTGGCACCATCATGTCCCAAAGCAGGTCATATGATCTGCGAGTGCAAGGTCGGGGTTTCGACTCTGGCTGAGTGCGCCTGTGTGGAAAAACACCTTAGACACCACGTGGGTTAATTTCAACGCCGCCGGAAAGCCACTGCCCGCACGTGTTGACTAGGGAGGCTTTGTTGCGCAGGCCGACCGGGACCAACCAATCAGCACGTGGTTCGATGAGGCACGGTGA
>JAGGAP010000875.1:0-10822 GCA_017657235.1 Termitomyces sp. T73sscA
CTGGCAAAGAGCTTGAGTGAACCCAAAGCTCAAAAAGATGGGGGAAGCTGGTGAAGTCAACTGCTGACTCCAAAGCTCAATGGAGCTACTGTCTTGTTGAGCTGAGGCAGCCCAGCCAAACAATATGATGCATGTAAGATTGATTCCTCTTCTTCATTTCTCTTGCCATTTCCCCTGTATTGGAGCTCTGGGCTCACCCAAGCTCTACAGATTCCTGGTCTTCTGGGTTTACCCAAGGACTTCCTCCCACCTCACATATGTCGCTTCTGTCTGTCTCACATCATGGATGTGCCTGCTCATGACAAATATATCTCCTCTGCAAGCTGATCCTTCAATGTTTCAATGCAGTAATGTGTACTCAATCATCATGTTTATCTTCAAGCGACATCCTGGTTTGCTTAATTGATCAGGCTGCATTACTTTTGGAGACTATTTCACAAAAGAAAATCAACCCTTGACTAGTTGGTTGCTGACAAAGCAATCTTCTCTGAAATGTTGCACAAAAATCATGTCTTCTTGATTGCAAAACACAATGGCTGATAGCAGTGTGTTTACCTGTGAGTTGTGCTGACTGCATAGGAGGAATAGTATTCAATGAACCCTGTCCATGATGTGGACTTAGTGAATTTTTTTTCTCCTCCAATCAATTTCTAAACATTTTTTATATAGTGACTGACAAAGGAACAGGATTCTCCAGAATATCAGAAAGCTGCTGACTGAGGGGATTCTGGGCATGGTAGTCATATATCAAGTCTTTGTATAGTCAAAATGCTAATAATCCTATCTCCTGTCTGTTGCATTCTATACAGTTTGATCAAAACTCCCTCATCACATCCATTGTTATTCTTGCTTCTCCTATTCTCAGCAGCCTACAATTGCTGATGCATATGGATGGCCTGAGAGCCAGTAAGCTGCTTATCACTTTTCGTGCAAACAGTTGCTCTATGTAGTTTCTCAAGCATTGGTACCTCAACTCTTTTACATTGCTTAAACATAATCAATTTCAGGGAGAACAATGGTAGATTGAGGATCAAGCCTGAGTTGGTAAAGCTCAATGAGGGACTCATACCACATTGTGCTGTACATGTTGGAAGGAAGATGGGAAGGAATGTCCTCCAGTTGTTATGATGTGATGTCTTTGCTGTAATGTCAATATTGGGGTGGGGCACCAGGATGTCAGTTCCCAAGATGATTGGTAGTAGGTCTGTGTTCATCAATGTGGTAAAGAAGAGATGAAATCTGAGGATTTTGCCAAGTTTGTATCTTAACCTTGAATTGGCCACCATCATCAGACTCATCAGAACTCTGACTGTCAATTTTGAGGTGCAACACCATATGGAACAAAAGATCGCAACCTTCCTCTGCAATATTGGCTTCACAAACGGCAAGTCAAGCTTCATACAACTTTGGGAATATCAGTGTCAACCAACCCATATAGAATGATTACCAATCACCTGGTTTTGCCTGCATCTTCTGCACTTCTGCCTGCAATCCTCAGCAAAATCTTGTTCAAGGTGCCTTTGAGTGTCCTCAACATTCTCATTCTCCCAAGGTAGAGATTTATTATAAACTTTTCATAGGGTTTTGATTTGGTCGAGGAAGTGATGTGCAAAAATGTCCTCACTGAAATTCCTGTTGTAATATTTCTCTACCACAGATTGGCCAAACAGCCATGCAAGTTTTGAATTCCAAATGCATTCTGGAATATCCAAGTAGATTTGAGGGGCTTCAAGGGACGGTCCAGGAGCAGTGTTGTCACCGCAGAAATGCTCCACATTGTCAAAATTTGCCAGGAGCTCTGGCCATGCATTAACAACACTAGGAAACTCGCAATCCTTTCCAATGCCAAGGATGCTGGTCATTTCTTTTCTAGTGATTTGCATGACAGTGTTCTGTTCATCAGAGCATACAAGGCATCTTTGAGGAACTTTGAATGGGTAGGTTGCACAAACAAGTTGTTTCCTCCTAGTCGGTGTTGTGATGCAGTTTGAAAGTAGGTCAATACTTTGTTGGAGGTCAGAAACTCTTTGTTCAAGCCTCCTGACTACAAGCTTGTAGTTGTAGTTGCTGTCTCCATTGTTACCCCCTTGGAGGTGAAGGATGTCAGAACTATATGCTTGCTGGTCATCATTAAGTATGCGTTCATCACTGTGAGCATCTCGCAAACAAAGAATACCACATTCATTGCTTTTTGTCACAGACTCTGAGTCATAGCCATTGTTGCCTTTGTCACTTTTGATGTCAGCATCATTTCCATCATTGCCATCGTTGAAACAATTGTCATTATTGCCATTGTCATGAGGAGTCCTGGGGGGAAAGGGTGTCACCGCTACATTTGATATCCAAAGGAACAAGAAGCCCTCTTTCAGTTTTTGCAATCATTGTAAGTTCTGAGTAAAAAAGACAAAGAGTGAGAGAAATTTGGTGCTTCAGATTGTGATAAGAGATAGATATCATACATAAGGCAAAAACAAAGGTTGGTTCAGCCAAAGACAATCCTGATGGCATCATTCCATATCAAATGTGCTTACTCTGAAATCAGCAGGAGAATTTGAGCCTATTGGTCAGACACAGTGCCAGAAAGAATCAGGACAATTTGTGTCACTGAACTAAAGGGGAAATGTCAAACACGTTTGTGTTCTTCACTCTGACCTTTGTCAACATGTTTTTATTGCTGTGTTCAAAGAAAAAAAGGCTATATAACACATCAACACGCTTTGCTTCTTGCACAAGAACACGCTCATATCTTCCAAACACGCTAATCATCTTACATTCACACTCTATTACAATACAAGATGGTCAATAGTCTCAAACTCTTTACTGCAACAAACAGAGTGAAGCATGCTTCACCATAATCATCTTGTAGCACTTCTAACATGTCTATAGAATTGGACAACATCACTGAATGGCCAATACTATGGAACAGATTATGTGCAACCAGTCATCAAGTGCGTTCTCTGTCAGACTAACTTAGTCAGGAGGTGCCCTAACCTTGAATTTCTTCTAAGTCATTATAAAATTCAGCCAACCATCCATCACGCCATTGTCACCATTGTCAGAGGGCGCAAAAGGTTCCAATTCCACATATTCTTCAAAAATCATGTCAACCTTATGCTCAATCACCACATCAAATCATATTTTGCTTGAATTTGGCAAGGAGATATATTTGTCCTCTGCAAAGGAGTTGAGAAGGAATTTGTTAACATCAGGTGGAAGGATACAATGTTTGCCAACTTTGCTGTCTGATGGTATGTGACTCCTCTCTTTTGTGATGAGCCTGTTCATCCTTACAACAATGCAGGTTTGTAAGCCAGGCACATCAAGGCTGAATCTATATTCCAAGAAGCTTGACTTAGACCTATGAACAAAATTCTTTGTATTATACAACATTTTACATGACAAGTATTATACAACATTTTACATGACAATGACAATTTTCCATATTGCTCAAAATCATGCATTCAGGTTTGCCTCATGCCACTGTAAATCCGTAACCCAGCATTTGCAGAGGCAGCATTTCTTTTCCTTGATGGACTCATATATGGAGATTGTGAAATTATTCACAAACTCAGACTCCATCTTTGTCTGTCAGTCAATCTCACTAAAATGGGCACAGGAACCAATCCAGACTCTGAGACTGAAGATCAAATGGACTCCGATTGTATCTGAAGAGCAGCCAGGTGCAGAATCTGGTGCAAGTGACCCGCCACAAATTCGAACTGTGCTGACTGGAGCACCAATGGCTGTGCCTCCCATAGTTGACATATTAGAGGAGTGGGAGTCAACATTGGAAGAGTGGGTCAAAGTTGCAAGGCAAAGACAAAGGGGAGTCAGCGCAGGCACAAGGAGAATCACACCAAAACAACAACAGAAAATGCATACGAGTAGACTCGATGTCAGAAGCTGAGGAAGGCGGGGAGTATGTGTTGGCGCAAGTTTTGACCAAGGCAGCAGTTGCAAATGACAATGAACAAAAAAGCAAGAAACCCCGTGTGTCATCTCAAAGTAGATCTCAGTCATCCTAATATCATTTGCCATTTCTGACATTGCCCATATCCTGTTTATATCCAAAAAATCATGTTTCATTTGTAGGCTTAGCTACTCACAAAAAACTAAATTTGATTCTGTCCAGCACCACCGCCCCCTGTGAAAAGACTCCAAAGTTTCATCACATGTAGTACAACTCAAAAAAATCATGAGGACATGGGTACATTTCCAATTAAGTGACCTTTATATATACCTATAGGTTGCACTGGGGCTCCTTCAGAGAAGATCAGGAGATCATGGAAATGATCTCAGCAACCCCAGCCCAATGATTTGGAAGCAAACCAGAATCTTGCTTGAAGCCAAACATGGTGATTGAGTATCTTAAACATTGAAGAATTGGCTCGCAGAGTAAGGTAAGTAGTCATGACCATGTGGGAAGTTCCTATGTGAACTCAGAAGACAAAAGATCTGGGAGCTTGGGTGAACTGACAAATGGCCAAACCAAGTGTTGATATTTAGTTGTAGCCGCTTAGCCAAACAACAATGTGAGCTTCATCCTCATATGTTTGAGACAACCCTCCTCCAACTCTTCCTGTCTTTTGGTGCTTTGGGTTCACCCAGGCAAGCTTTTTGCAAGTCTTCTGTGTTGACCCACAGACTGTCTTCTCAAGCTGATTCCAACTTGTGAAGTGGTTTGGGATCATTGCCATACACCACAAAGGCTCATGGATAGAGAGCAAGTCTTGTCAGCAGATTAAGTCTTATTCAGTGCTAATGCAGTGTATAGGCTGGACAAAAGTTTTGGAAAGGTCTCATTTTACAATGGCAACATCTATTATTTGCCAAACTCCTCTCACCTTGTATGTCTCCCATTTCAAGATCCAAAAATTGGCACAGAATGTACAATCATGCAAACTCAAACTTCAATTGGAGATGATTTTATCAAGCCCTTTTGGTGGACAGAAGATGGCTCTCATTTGTCCCTTGTAAACCTTTGTATACTGGCCTTCTGTTTGAGCAACTGGCTAGAGCTCCCAAACACTTGGACAAGTATGTTGAGGAAGGGCAATGCAAGTATTCTCTTTCCCCTGGAATCAAAGAATCATGGATTAAACTGGATTGGTGGCTGTTGTGTGTGACATCTGCTCTAGCCAAGGAGTTCAATGCTTTGGTAGTTTGCCCTTTCTCTCCTTGGATGCTTGGCTACTATGTTGCATGCAGCAGCCATTGCCATATGATGTCTACAGTCCACAAGAGCAGAAGTTGGTATGGAGTTTGGATGGGATTGCTGTGGTATCTCATTGCCCAAGTGAAGTCAGCCAATGTCACTGGCACAGATGAGCATTGGCAATGAGCACTTATTAAGAATGGCTTCCCTTCTGATACAATAAATGCGCTTCTAGCTTCAACAGTTTGTGATTTTTCTTCAACCATTGAATGTGCTGGTGTCTTCCTTGATCTTACCAGCAAAAACACAAAACAGCCATCTATAGAGTGGTTTTTGAAGTACAATATTCCTGTCTGGTATTGCTGGGGTGCTCAGGAAATGTCCATCCCATCTCTTGCTTTTTTGGCCCCTCTTGAGAGCCAAATACAGTGTGCAGTCCTAGATCTTAGCAATCCTATGCAGGAGACATGCGTATTGGCAAAACGGCCTGAACCTATCAAGGAGACCCCCTCTCAGTTGGCAAAGTGGCCTGAATATGAGGTTTTTTCTACTGCTTGTGATCAGTGCAATGCTAGACATCTCTTGCACAAAAGTCCTACTGATCGACAGACCCGCTTGAACAGAGAGCGCAAGCTGCCCATGGTCAGCGCTCCAGTTTTTGAATGGGTTCATAGCAAGGATGACAAAAACGTCTGGTGCCATGTTCAAGTACATAGGGTGGATAGGGAAGAAACATTAGGGCAGTATAGTGAGCAGCAGAGGCGCTACAATTCATTTTCAAATGAGTGGGATTGCTGCAAAGAATTTGGTCCTGGCAATGAAGAAGACAATTGGGACTATGACCGGTTGCTCAGTTTCCCTGATGAGTCTATCCCAACTATGCCTCCATACAACACAAGTACAGTGCCTATGATTTTCACTCCACCTTCTATGCCAGAACAGCTTTTAGATTTGGAACGCCTCAATGTACCTCATGTCCATTCCCTGCACCATGCCGCTGTTTGTTCATCAAGATCAACATCAACAGAGCCTATGTTGCAGTTGTCGCCTGTACACTCATCCTCTACATTGCCAGAGCTTCCAATTCCAATGTCCAAGTTGTTCAAGTCTTGTAAAATTGATGCCTTAAACCAGGAAATCCTTGACCTCCTTCTGCCTCACTCGACGCCTTTGTTGACAAGCGAGGCAGATAGTAAAAGACTAGTTCGTTTCCTAGGCCTGTCATGGGATCAGTGCCAACCTTACATTGGACAAGTTCTGTGTGCATCTTTGGCTAAATCTTATTTGGATGGGCTTGCAGCAGGCCACAGGCCCAAGGATGATGACTGTGATTTGAACATGCAAAACCGTTCATCATTGTCAATGTCCGAGCATTGTCATTATCTGCATATTGTCGAGAGTGTGGGCCAGGATGCTCCATATTTTTATCTTTTTAACTTTGATGACAGGGTGGAAGTACATTGACTAATATGGCGGATGCATTGTTGGTTTGTCGCCTCAATCCTTGGTTTTGTGAATCAGACATAGTTGAGTACCTCCTTCAGCACACCATCCCATTTTGTACCTTTCTTCATATGGACCTTGCTTCTGCCGCACTCCATCAAACCTCACCTCCCTCTAAACTACCTATACAAGTGTCCAATTTCCAGTTCAGCATCAAGGATTATAATGCCTATGTGCAGCAACGGGAAATGATTTTGACTCAGCCTCGGGGTTGTGTTGCACTTATGCGTGGTGGGATTATTTGGAGATTAAGCACCTCTGTTGTCAACTTTTCATCTGTCCTTCAAGGTCCTACGGGTTGGTCACTGATTCCAAACACAATGATCACAGTCTGTGATCTGAAAACAAATGAATTGTTTATAGATGACAACCTCACTGATGTAGAACTCAGCCTCATCTCTGGCACCTATGTTTGCCACACCGGTAAGCCCTCTCCTTTCCTATCTAACCTCCAGGTCTCACTTTTCTAATCAATGTTCACTCTGCTCATAGTTCTCCTCAATGTCAACCTTTGAAACCAGTGGGGAGAGTTATGGCCGCTGGAATGGGTGTTCTGAGGATGTCTTTTTGCAACGTTTGAGTGAGATTAATAGTGCCAAACATGAGGCAAATTCTCAGGGACCTATAAATGCCAAGAAGTGGTGCAATCTCCTGCATGGTAACAAGAAAGTCCGTCTCATGAAAAAATCTATAGACACATGGTCTCAAGCTTTCATTCAGCAACAATTGTAAGAGTGACACAAACAATGCTTGCAATTGTCATTGTCATGTAAAATGTTGTATAATACAAAGAATTTTGTTCATAGGTCTAAGTCAAGCTTCTTGGAATATAGATTCAGCCTTGATGTGCCTGGCTTACAAACCTGCATTGTTGTAAGGATGAACAGGCTCATCACAAAAGAGAGGAGTCACATACCATCAGACAGCAAAGTTGGCAAACATTGTATCCTTCCACCTGATGTTAACAAATTCCTTCTCAACTCCTTTGCAGAGGACAAATATATCTCCTTGCCAAATTCAAGCAAAATATGATTTGATGTGGTGATTGAGCATAAGGTTGACATGATTTTTGAAGAATATGTGGAATTGGAACCTTTTGCGCCCTCTGACAATGGTGACAATGGCGTGATGGATGGTTGGCTGAATTTTATAATGACTTAGAAGAAATTCAAGGTTAGGGCACCTCCTGACTAAGTTAGTCTGACAGAGAACGCACTTGATGACTGGTTGCACATAATCTGTTCCATAGTATTGGCCATTCAGTGATGTTGTCCAATTCTATAGACATGTTAGAAGTGCTACAAGATGATTATGGTGAAGCATGCTTCACTCTGTTTGTTGCAGTAAAGAGTTTGAGACTATTGACCATCTTGTATTGTAATAGAGTGTGAATGTAAGATGATTAGCGTGTTTGGAAGATATGAGCGTGTTCTTGTGCAAGAAGCAAAGCGTGTTGATGTGTTATATAGCCTTTTTTTCTTTGAACACAGCAATAAAAACATGTTGACAAAGGTCAGAGTGAAGAACACAAACGTGTTTGACATTTCCCCTTTAGTTCAGTGACACAAATTGTCCTGATTCTTTCTGGCACTGTGTCTGACCAATAGGCTCAAATTCTCCTGCTGATTTCAGAGTAAGCACATTTGATATGGAATGATGCCATCAGGATTGTCTTTGGCTGAACCAACCTTTGTTTTTGCCTTATGTATGATATCTATCTCTTATCACAATCTGAAGCACCAAATTTCTCTCACTCTTTGTCTTTTTTACTCAGAACTTACAATGATTGCAAAAACTGAAAGAGGGCTTCTTGTTCCTTTGGATATCAAATGTAGCGGTGACACCCTTTCCCCCCAGGACTCCTCATGACAATGGCAATAATGACAATTGTTTCAACGATGGCAATGATGGAAATGATGCTGACATCAAAAGTGACAAAGGCAACAATGGCTATGACTCAGAGTCTGTGACAAAAAGCAATGAATGTGGTATTCTTTGTTTGCGAGATGCTCACAGTGATGAACGCATACTTAATGATGACCAGCAAGCATATAGTTCTGACATCCTTCACCTCCAAGGGGGTAACAATGGAGACAGCAACTACAACTACAAGCTTGTAGTCAGGAGGCTTGAACAAAGAGTTTCTGACCTCCAACAAAGTATTGACCTACTTTCAAACTGCATCACAACACCGACTAGGAGGAAACAACTTGTTTGTGCAACCTACCCATTCAAAGTTCCTCAAAGATGCCTTGTATGCTCTGATGAACAGAACACTGTCATGCAAATCACTAGAAAAGAAATGACCAGCATCCTTGGCATTGGAAAGGATTGCGAGTTTCCTAGTGTTGTTAATGCATGGCCAGAGCTCCTGGCAAATTTTGACAATGTGGAGCATTTCTGCGGTGACAACACTGCTCCTGGACCGTCCCTTGAAGCCCCTCAAATCTACTTGGATATTCCAGAATGCATTTGGAATTCAAAACTTGCATGGCTGTTTGGCCAATCTGTGGTAGAGAAATATTACAACAGGAATTTCAGTGAGGACATTTTTGCACATCACTTCCTCGACCAAATCAAAACCCTATGAAAAGTTTATAATAAATCTCTACCTTGGGAGAATGAGAATGTTGAGGACACTCAAAGGCACCTTGAACAAGATTTTGCTGAGGATTGCAGGCAGAAGTGCAGAAGATGCAGGCAAAACCAGGTGATTGGTAATCATTCTATATGGGTTGGTTGACACTGATATTCCCAAAGTTGTATGAAGCTTGACTTGCCGTTTGTGAAGCCAATATTGCAGAGGAAGGTTGCGATCTTTTGTTCCATATGGTGTTGCACCTCAAAATTGACAGTCAGAGTTCTGATGAGTCTGATGATGGTGGCCAATTCAAGGTTAAGATACAAACTTGGCAAAATCCTCAGATTTCATCTCTTCTTTACCACATTGATGAACACAGACCTACTACCAATCATCTTGGGAACTGACATCCTGGTGCCCCACCCCAATATTGACATTACAGCAAAGACATCACATCATAACAACTGGAGGACATTCCTTCCCATCTTCCTTCCAACATGTACAGCACAATGTGGTATGAGTCCCTCATTGAGCTTTACCAACTCAGGCTTGATCCTCAATCTACCATTGTTCTCCCTGAAATTGATTATGTTTAAGCAATGTAAAAGAGTTGAGGTACCAATGCTTGAGAAACTACATAGAGCAACTGTTTGCACGAAAAGTGATAAGCAGCTTACTGGCTCTCAGGCCATCCATATGCATCAGCAATTGTAGGCTGCTGAGAATAGGAGAAGCAAGAATAACAATGGATGTGATGAGGGAGTTTTGATCAAACTGTATAGAATGCAACAGACAGGAGATAGGATTATTAGCATTTTGACTATACAAAGACTTGATATATGACTACCATGCCCAGAATCCCCTCAGTCAGCAGCTTTCTGATATTCTGGAGAATCCTGTTCCTTTGTCAGTCACTATATAAAAAATGTTTAGAAATTGATTGGAGGAGAAAAAAAATTCACTAAGTCCACATCATGGACAGGGTTCATTGAATACTATTCCTCCTATGCAGTCAGCACAACTCACAGGTAAACACACTGCTATCAGCCATTGTGTTTTGCAATCAAGAAGACATGATTTTTGTGCAACATTTCAGAGAAGATTGCTTTGTCAGCAACCAACTAGTCAAGGGTTGATTTTCTTTTGTGAAATAGTCTCCAAAAGTAATGCAGCCTGATCAATTAAGCAAACCAGGATGTCGCTTGAAGATAAACATGATGATTGAGTACACATTACTGCATTGAAACATTGAAGGATCAGCTTGCAGAGGAGATATATTTGTCATGAGCAGGCACATCCATGATGTGAGACAGACAGAAGCGACATATGTGAGGTGGGAGGAAGTCCTTGGGTAAACCCAGAAGACCAGGAATCTGTAGAGCTTGGGTGAGCCCAGAGCTCCAATACAGGGGAAATGGCAAGAGAAATGAAGAAGAGGAATCAATCTTACATGCATCATATTGTTTGGCTGGGCTGCCTCAGCTCAACAAGACAGTAGCTCCATTGAGCTTTGGAGTCAGCAGTTGACTTCACCAGCTTCCCCCATCTTTTTGAGCTTTGGGTTCACTCAAGCTCTTTGCCAG
>JAGGAP010000876.1:0-10814 GCA_017657235.1 Termitomyces sp. T73sscA
ATCACATGTGCAGCTGAGTCTGAAATGAGGGGGAAAATGATGGCTAGATGGCCAGGAATTCCCCTCATTTGAAACCCAGCCCAGCTTGACGAGCCCAACTTGACGTTTGAGGAGGTCTGGCACTGGACTGAGTAGTTCAAGAAAAAGTGATCTGAGGCAAGAATATAAGTGAAAAGAAGCGTCCCCTGACACAAGGGGTGTGAAGGTGTTATGCCCATTGATGATACAAGGCAACAGTTTGTTGCAAGGACTAGTAACAATGATCTCCAGGGAGATCATGGGCATGGTTGTAGTAATAACAATGGAGACAATAGAGATTATCAAGACGATTGTAGAATTCCTGGTAGTCAATCAGAAGACCTGGTACCCTGGGTCCCACAGATGCTGCGTCCTGAACAAAGGACAGAGGAGCCTCCATATCCAGCTACAAGGGCATGGTCATTGCCCTCACCTCATGATTTGCATGTGAGCATGCCTGGAATGAATGAAGCGGTTAAGATCCATATGGATCATATGCACAACTGCCTCAATTGTCTAGTGGATGACTCCTTTAGGAGTCCAGTTCAAATTTCCAAATGGGGTCAAGCCTTATTGAGCTGAAGAAAAGCATATTAAACCATATGCCAGAGGGATAAGTTTTTCCAGTTGGAAGACTGGGCTATGGACATATGCTATCACCTTGCAGCTTGCTGCTATGGGGGTGATGACATGGACCAGGAGCACATATTTGTGCTCCATGAATTCATTGATGGGGAGGCATGGAATTAGTTCTGCAGACATGTCCTGCATACAAATAGGGACAAGCATGACTGGGCCTTCAAGGAGGTCCTTATTGGATTGTACAACTGCTTTGTGACTGTGGCAACAATGCAAACGGCTTGTGGAGCCTTTTATACTGCAGTATATGATGCTCAAATGGGCATCCAGACCTTTTATAATGACTTTGTGGGTCATGCATGGAATATAGTGGTATATCTGGATGAGTTTACCATCCAGGAAACATTTCTAGATGGAATACCAGCTGAAATGTGTTGTGCACTGATACGCAACAATAACCTATTGCCAGTGGTTAAGGCTGTGACTGAATTCTTAGCATATGCGATATGCTACTAGCAGTCTGCACAGACTGCTACTAGCAGTCTGCACAGACTGCAACCCATTATGACCAGCACAGTTCATGCTGCATACAGGGACACTGCCAACCTGTCAAGGTTGGAACATTTTTGGCAAAGCGCTCTGAAATGGAGCAAAACCACAATTCAGAGTTCATAATATGGCAGACCAAAGGCAATGCGGAATGCTCTATCAAGAGTGGGCCCTTCCAAGGCTGCCTTTGGTGGTGGTGATGCAGGCTACAAGCCTAGCAGCAGGGCAACACTGTTACAACTGTGGTTGAACTAGCTAGTTTTCAAAAGAGTGCAAAGCGCTGAGAGCGCAAGTGAAGACTGCTCATACAGCAGCAGTGGGAAGCAATGTAGAGAAGGATCAAGAGGAACTTGTCAGGGATGAGGAAGCTCCACAAGAGGTAGAGGAGCAATTAGTAGCTGACAACGCTATGCCCATACTACCAAGAGAGAGGGAAGAGGAAGATGGGCATAGGGCGACAAGGAGACTTAGATGGATCTGACTAGAAAAGCAGCAGTTGCATCATGCACTGGAAACTACTACATCATAAACATAGTCAACAATTTTTCCAATAAACCTTGGTCTATCCCATTGAAATCCAAAGACAACAGCTTTACAGAGCTACAAGCTTGGATCCTTGCCTGCAAAGAGACTGGAGAGAGGCTTGGGATCTTGCAAACTGGTCAAGACAGTGAGTTCAACAGGGACAACCACAAAATATAGTACAAATTAAGAGGTATCATATTAAAAGTGGGCACACCATACACATCTGCACACATTGGGCATGTGGAGCAAATGCACTGCACTTTGATGGGTAAGATTAGGTCTATGCAAATAGCTGCAAAATGCCTAGTACACTTGTTGGATGAATTTTACTTAATGGCCATGCACCTCTATATTATCCTAGATGAATTGTGGTATAAGAAGAAGCCCAATTACTCATATATTCAAGAGATTGGATGTAGGGTCTTTGTGCTAATCCTTCACAAACATAACTCAAAGATCTACATATACTTGATTGAATGCATTCTGATAGGATACAAAGTCAATTTGAAAGCCTACAGATGCTATAAGAGGTCAATAGGCAAAATATATAGTTCTTACCATGTTAAGTTCATCAAAAGTCATGAGAAACAATCAACTTCATCAATTGACATCCCACAAGGTGGACTAGATGTGGATACTCCAACCATTGATTCAATAGTGCAACAATCAACCTCACAACCAACCCAGACAGATGACAACAATGAACGTGTGCACCTACTAGGACCTGTGGACAATAACAATGATCAATAAACCAAGACAAGGAATGAAGATAATTGCATACTACAGGTGGCAGCCACCTTTCAACTTATGGAACCAGCCCTGCAACAACAGCAACTTCGCAGATCCACCTGCATCATACTCTTACCAAAAAGACAGCACAAGACCAGCAATATGAGATGCGGCTAGAGAAGGCCATGAAAGAGTTGAAGGAGGCCAGGGGACAAGTTATCAAGACAAGAGCAGCCAGGAGGAGGCTGATCAAGGAATTGCAATTGGCAGTGAAAAGGGGTAACAATGATGTCAATGTAGAACCTGACAAAATAGATCTGGTTTTGGCAATGCTCAATATGATCAAAAACATACACACACCCAATTCAGGCACTGATACAGACCCCAACACACCAAAAACACTGGACAAAGTGCAAAAGTCAGCTGACTGGCTAAGATGGGAGAAATTATATCAAGACAAACTAGGTTTCTTGGAGAAGATGGGGGTATGGGAACTTGTTCCACATGAGAAGGTACCAACTGGAAAGAAGATATTCAAGGGCTGACCTGTCTTCTCCATCAAATGCAATAAACAAGATGAAATAACATGACTAAAGACACACCATGTTCTGCAGGGTTTTTCAATGGTACAAGGTAGGAACTATGAAAAAACAACCTCATCGACAGCACATGCAGAATCTTGGAGAATATTACTCCACCTGGCCATGAAAATGGATTGGAATGCAACACAGGTCAACATTAAGATGGCATTCTTGAATGGAGTCCTACCAAAGGAGGAGCAGACATACATAGAGCAACCTAAAGGGTTCAAGGAACATGGAAAAGAGGAGTGAGTATGTCAACTAAAGAAAGTGATTTATGGAATGAAGCAGGCAGGCAGAATCTGGAACAAGACCCTTAACAATGTCATGACAAGGCTGGGTTTTACCTGACTGAAGTGCAAGGCATGCATATATTACTGGAAGACTGCAGAAGGCACAGTCATTGCAGGGATACATGTCAATGATTGATTTTCTATCAATTGCAAGCTCACAGATGGCTAATGACATTTTCAAAGATCAACTGAAACAGCATTGGACAATATTTGATTTGGGAACACTCCAACACATCATGGGGATTGGGGTGGAATGGGACTGTCCAAACAGAAGAGTATACATTTTGCAAATGCCTTTGATTGACAAAATAATAGTACAGTTTGGCCAATTGGATCCATGCTCCTAGCTGTACCCATGGAACCCAGCCTGAAGTTATACTGCATGGATAGATTGGCACTATCACTAGAGGAACTTACAAAAATTACTTGAATTCCATATTAACAACTAGTTGGAGGCCTCCTGTGGCTTGCAATCTTTATAAGGCTGGATATACAGTACTCAGTACAACAACTGACCCAATTCTTCAAATTGTATTTGTACATACACTAGAGTGCAGCAATACAACTTCTGCAATACTTGAAAGGCACCTGCTATCTATGGCTGTGCCTAGAAGGAATGACCAAGATTAATCTCATGGAGTTCACTGACTCCAATTGGGCAAACTGTTTGGACACTCAATGGAGTGTGGTCAGCTACACCTAGTTGTTGGGCTCAGGCCTAGTATTGTGGTTGACAAAAAAACAGAAGACAGTGGTGGCCTCTGGCAGAGTACATGGTAGCATTCAAGGCAGCGCAGAAGTGTATATGGTTGTGGATGCTAATGAAGGCACTTGGTTATTCTAGAGATGGAGCAACCATAATCCTTTGCAACAATAATTCGGCAATCAATCTATCAGAAAATCCCCTTCTCCATGCACGAGTCAAGCACATTGACATAAAATACTATTTCCTTTGCAAATGCATCGCATCTAATGAGATCAGCCTACATTATGTCAATACTAAGAACAACATTGCCAATATTTTTACAAAGCCTCTGCCTACCCCAAGCTTCACAAGGCTACACACAATGATGGGACTAGTTTAGAACCAGATTCTGCATGAGAAGGAGCATGCTTATGGTGAGGAGGAGTGTTGAGATCCAGGGCTACTATGACTATGACACCATAAGTGCACAAATAAAGAGACAACTCTTGCACAATATCACATTTATCATGCTAGCCAACTGGCCATGGACAAAGCAGATACTGAACTTATATATACACTATGATATAGACAACACTCTCAGTCATTGTTACACAGACTGAGAGTGAGTCTAACTTATACAGATACAATTGTAATAAGTATGCTGACTGTATCTTAGATTAGATACTTACCAAGTATCTGTGACTTATAGGTACAGAATTGAGTCATTGTTACACAGACTGAGGATCAGATACTTACCAAGTATCTGTGACTTATAGGTCCCAATGAGTTCAGTTTCCAACAATTTGGGAAAGAAATGAACCATTTCTGTCCTGATGGTCAACCATGGAATATGAATATGCTACAGCTTAAGAATATTCAGCTCCTCTTAAGGAACAATTAACCCATGATGGCTATGAAGAAATAGTAAAAACCTTATTGAGATTTCCTCTAGACATCTAACAGTGCACACGGTGACCTGGCTGTCATGTTGCAGCATTTTTTTATGCAGGCAGATAGTATTATTGACAAATAGAATAGCAACTTATTGGCTAATGTTCAAAGGATCAAAAAATGATTTTAATTTAGGTTTTGTATATAACAAAGAGGTAAACGTACCTGATGTTTGAAGGATAAAAAGATGATTCAAACATCAGGATGTCTTGATATATAAATATATTTTACTTACTTATGAGACTTATTACTCAGTCTTGAAAGTATGAAGTAATGAGACAATGAAATGTGATGAAAAATTGATGACACACTGAGGTCACATTAATCATTGCCATCAGCTTGATTATTACAGCCTTCAACATGTCGCCTGCTTTAAGGTGTACCTCTCATACATCTTCTAGGACCCGGGTATCTGTCCTCACATTGGTGTGTTCATTTTTTTTAATTCAAAGATCATATATGTGGTTTACAAGTCAATTTCATGTTAGGATGGATTGTCGCATGCTTTGAGCGATCAACACTGCCAAAGCATGCAATGAGCAATTTTGTAGTCTTGCGTGTACTTGAAATACTTGACACCGTCAAGCCCATCGATCTTAACTAAAATGGATATATTCCTGTGCCAATAGTTGGACAACTGCTCATGAAAAATTGTCATTGTGTGCTTTCCTATAATTTAGACAAGAAATCTGCAGAATCTACCCAGTATCCCAGATGACAAGCCAGATCTGTATGTACATTGTACCACATTATCTCAAAGGAGGAATTGCCTGATGTTTTCTGTTTCGCAGCGAGTCTTTCAGATGACAATTGGTATATTCCATCTCATGATGCATTGAGGGAATGGATGCACTCCATACATCACCATGACCAAAGGGATTGGAGAATAATATGCAATTACGCTTGCATAAAACGCTCATATTGTAAATCTACTAAAGCCATGTATCTCTAAACACCTATACCACCCTTCTTCACTGGCTCAATGCAGGGGCAAACACCACCTTCAAATTCTCACAAACCGGCGCAGTCAGCAAACACACACTGGTAAACAGCGCCACAGCGGCACGTAACTTGACAAATTCATCAATAATGGGCTAGCCCTTTAACTGCAAACTGCATGAGCTCAAGAACAACGACCTCTGCCACCAATCATGCTCCCCACATGCCTCTCAAATGCTCCAGCTGAAAGCGTGCACGACCATGCAAGGGATATAGTGAGTGCTCCTCTCTTGCACCCAGCCAGGACACATGTGCAAGCTTGAGTCCACAAACCTTCTCTGCATTTTGTTGAAGCCGGTCTTATGCGACCGATGCTCAGGAATTATGTCATACATATCAGCTTATGCAATATGTTTCTTTTCTGCTTATCTCTCGTTTATTTTTCTTCGTCTTGGCCCGGGTGGCTAAGACGATCGGTCTTTGCTAGTCTTTGCCGTAAACTTTATTTGTTTTTACCTACTTATTTTTACATACACAGAAACGCACCCTCAGTCGTACAAACATTCTTAGTGTGACTGAGGGTGAATATATCACTACTTCTACTTATTTACGTCTTACTGAGTCACACCCCTGTAGACTAAATTACTGTATTCTCTGCAGGTAATGATACAGTCGTACAACCATTCTTAGTGTGACTGAGGACTAAATTACTGTATTCTCTGCACATTTTTGCGTGGGCGGCTTGGGGTGCACAGGCATATCGCCCGTTGACGGCCCATGGACGCAAAGAACATGCCGGCGTTGGTATGTTTCTACTGCTACACTCGGGAAGTTGGAGAGGGATGTACAGGAGTCCTGAGCTTAGGCGCATGCCGTGGGGAGACTGTCCATGCGTAATCACCGTCGTTGTCCGAGAGTTGCTTTGCAACGTCCGTGTCGAGGCCATACTGGCAAAAAAGTGAGCAGAAGAGCAGAATTTTCAATCTGCACGCACGCGCCCTCTGAATGAGGTCGATGAACATGTTCCTCGTCCATGCATCACTCTCCGCCAATCTGACGTTCTCCGTAACACACCCACTGTGCCATCGAGCTAGAACACCTTCACAACCTCGTCCACGGCCTCCCTTGCTACTATATATTTCCAACCGGCATTCGTCAGCACCGCACTCCCCAACATATGGTTCCTCACGCGCTCCTGCCGTCCCTTGATGTCGGGTGGAGAGGCATTGCCTGACCTCCTCGAGCGCTCAATAGATATCATTCTTGGGTGCGACAGGGTCGCAGACGACGCACGCGAGTTTGTTCATGGTGCCCCGTGTTCCTATGCCACGGGAGGAAGCAGATCACACGCCCGTTGAACGTCGCATGTTTCTGTCGCGTGGTATCAATTTTTATGGGTATGATGCAACAAAGAAAAACTTCTATTTGAGACCAGCAACCAGGTGTGACCAACAAAAAATTACCTGTGTCAATGCTTAGATTAGGAACATCCAATTTCAGACACATAATGGTAGTATTGTTCGCTTAGAGTTACAGGACCATACTCAGACAAAGTGATTTCGACTTTATTAGACGGTTGGACAACTTTCTTGTTGATGCCACCTAGTACCTTCAGTCGATGGGCGTGCAGCAGGTCCAGCAATGGCCCCCGCCTTGCAAAAACGAGCCTTCAGGGCAATCGATCGGCTCAAAGGCGCAGATGCGAAGGCATTTCCAAAATTCATCATCGGCGGCAGCTGCAAAAGAAGCAGCAAAGATAGTAGTCAGGACGACAACGACGTTGAATTTCATCTGCAGGACGAGATGTGCATGAGCGGGGGGACACAGTGAGATGCCAACTCTTACGGTTTCAAGTCGGAACCTGAAGGGGTGAAGAATATGCGCAGTAGATTCGCTGAAAAGAAAGATAAGGTAAGGACAATTATATTGATGGATGAGCACATACGATTTCGCTGAGGAAAAGGTTTGGTTTTGGAGCACGCAACACAAGGCTTTATATACCTTCCTCCTTGTTAGTGTAGACCCCTCAAGGCAAATGCGCACTGTCATATGCAAATAGCGGAAACGTAAGGCCTTGTAGGTTTGATTCACAAAGATAGCATCCGAAAATGGTCGTTTGTGTGCAGCCGATTAAGTCAATGTGGTAGTATCAAAAAATGAGATGAGTGACCATGCGCGCGCGCGCGCTTTCCGCTGAAATTGAATTTTGAACCTAGCTCAGTAATTTTCTACAAAAGTAGCTCAGGTTTCAAAGCAGCATGCTGGGAAGATGGCGTAAGGAAAGTATATAGAGCAGATGATTGGAGTCGGAAGGAATGAAGCTGCCTTTCAGACGGTCTCCTTGATCGTACCGAATTTCTCAGCAGAAAAGATGTCATATCAGACTCCACGCCGTGTCTCCAGCCAAATTTTTGTGTGCTTCCCGACGCATGCATCGTCATCGGCCGGTTTGAGAGAAGAGATCCGACTCGGAAAGTACCACAGGTATGGGCTTTATCGTAATTTTAGTTTGCCTTGGGGTGAACCATATAAGAGTATGGCAGCCGAGTTACGGATTACAGAGAAAAGCGCACCATAAGCAATGGGAGTGGATAATACAGCATCAGGTCAGGACCGATCAGTGAGAAGTGTGAATTTAAGAGCTTTCAATTGTGCAACAATTTATGGCAAGCATATTTATACCGAATTCTGCTAGAATTTCTTTTCTTTGGAACTGAATTAAGTACAAATGCCGCAAGAACATGTGGAGAGGAAAATTATGTCGAAGGATGAGAGATCTTCTCAAGACAAGGTTTTGCGCCATAACCTGTACAGTTTCAACTTTTGGGAGCTCTACGACTTCTTGTTGAGAGCATCTATCTAGAACCGCGGCTCAAAAGATACCTAGCTCGTCCCAGACACAATAAAGTCAGATCCTTACTCATGGGCGAGTTATATACAATGGCAAATATGGAAACACCATTGGATACTAGGAGTTGAATCAAATTAGAGTCTGCTTCCATCAAGTAGAATAGCGGGTTTTTGGAGTTTTTCCGCTGCCAACCCGTTCATGAAAAACATGATTTGCAGTGAACTGATTATCATGAACAGCAAGTCATACTAAACTGTACAGTACTTTCCCCAACTGTCTTATTCGAGAAATTGCGATTAAACAGGAATGGAAGCTGCTACATATATACTTGCATGGCACTGCCATGCAGCGAACAACTCTGAGCAACAAAAGCAATTTAATTACTTATGGCTCGTAAACATTTAAAGGATATCATACAATATACCCAATGTTGAGAACCAAGAGGATCAAGAAGCTTAAAAAGTAGGTTTCCATCCACGCACAAGGTGTCAAAGATGCTCGGCTTGGCAAAAATATTGCCCGAAGATCTATTATGTGAGTATGTATGCAACTAAGAAAAACAGCGTTTTAGAGTGGTCTTGTGTATATGTGTATGCGTGTACTAACTTGAATGTGTGACAGATGGCACAACACGCCACACACAGTGCAGCAGGTACATAGTACATAAATTATGGCTGTCAGTGCATGATAGTGATCCGATCAGGGTCTCAAGATGCTCGCACAGAAAGATACTATTCGTTGAGCACCCCCCAGTCTTGGTCGCCTCGTACTTTCAGATATTGGAAAGAAAGGTCCTGAAGATGAAGCCATTTGAGCAGCATTGCGTTTCTCATCAAAGCTGTTATCGTATGTGATTTTTATTATGGTGCCGTAGAGCCTAAGGAGCGTGAATCGTGTGATTGGTACTGGAAATTCTGAGGTTCACATTAAGAAAAGAATACATCAGCATATATTGGTATACTAGACAGGATCCGTGGACTCTGAGGGATTGAAGGTTGTACAACATAGTCAAGCCCATGCATGACAGATTGGCGAATGGAAAGGCTGGCAAAAATCCTGCGCGAGTCAAAGACACGAGGACTCGTTGGGTAACTGATCCTGTATGTATCTATACCGAGGAACGCAGAAGACTAGTAATGAGTACTAGTGATGAGTACTGTGGGCACAGCGAGTTCCGCTTGTTTGAAGCGTGCGCCGCAATTATGTACCACAACAGTTGTCGAACCATCCAAGTCCAAGCCCACTCCCAAGCCACGTCTGAGCCTTCTTAACGGGCTCCGTGGAAACGGCTCGGACAACACGGGTACCGCACCGAAGGAAACCTCTTGGATGGGAAGAACGGCTTGGATCCGGACCTTGGGTTTGGCGCCGGATCAGTCAAACTCGATGGCCATGGTGTCTACAATGCGCGGGAGAACATCGATGGTTACTTCGACGTTGAGAAAGGTGAGGCGCGTGCGGTGGGCAAGGACGTCGACTGTCGCTTGTTGTCCTTATTGGCGCGTCACAACGCACCAAGCTTTTCCGTTGAAGATTGAGAGCAGGAGGAGGGTGAAGATGGGAGATGGAAGGAAGAGGATGTACATGGGTATTGGGGGCGATAGGTCATCGATCAGTTTTCGCCCGTCGGTGAGGGAACATGCACCTATCCGTCATTGAATTCTATCACAAACTTCCCAGCGGGATAGACGACATTTTGACGTATCTCTTCATGATCAATTTTGCTGTCCAATAAAAACTTCCGGTGGCATTCGAAAGACGCCAGACGTAATACATGACACTCTGCATGGGAGATGTCCCAGGTTCAATGGTGGTACTTAGAGAAGAGAAGATTTAAGTAGAAGGAGCTCGGTGTCGTGGTTTGAAAGCAGCAAAATGACGTCAAACGAAGAATATTTCCAAATTTGGAAGCTACGTCTTCAACTCCGAGTCAAGGCCTTCTTTACTATCGATGACCCAGATATGAAACGAGTTTTCGGATGACCTCGGCTTTTATCAATATTGTACTATTCCCTTAGAAAATTGGAAACGTACATCTCTAGTATGCAAAGTATGATTATCTCAAGTTTTGTATTTTTTCTCAGTCGAGGAGGGATGCCACAGACATCCCGATG
>JAGGAP010000877.1:0-10774 GCA_017657235.1 Termitomyces sp. T73sscA
ATTTTGTAACAAGTGACAAGGATTGGAGTGATGAGTTAGTGGAAGAAGCACTTGAAATGCTAAGATCTTATTCATTGGTAGAAATCAGAGGAAAAGGAGTAATGCTTTTGGAAATTCACTCACTAGTTCATCAATGGGCTTTCCAATCATTATCAAGAGAAAAGCAAAAAAAAGCCAAGCAATGTGCACAACAATTATTCTATTGTTTAGGAGACAAAACATTAGAATACAATGATGCAGCTACATGGGTGCTGCATATATGTGCATTGATGGATTGTGTGAATTATAAATGTGAGAATTACCAATTAGCAGAAAGAATAGGAAACATATTTTCTATTGCACACTTTTGGAGTAATGCAGAGCAGCTTCAGCAGCAGGTGGTAAGAGAACATGAAGAGGTCCTGGGGAGAAATCATTTAGACACTATTCAAGCCATATTTAACTTGGCTGTAATATTGAGAAATGGTGGAAAGCGAGAAGAGGCAGAGAAGCTTTCTCAAGAAGTGCTCAAGTTTAGGAAACAAGCCTTTGGAACTGACCATCCAATGACTGTTGAGGCTATGTCTAACCTAGCTGCAACATTGAGAGATTGCGGGAAGTTAGAGGAGGCAGAAAAGCTTAATCAAGGAGTGCTCAAAATTAGAAAAGAAACCAGAGGAACTAAGCATCTAGACACTCTTCAAGCCATGTTTGATCTGGCTGTAACATTTAGATATGGTAGAAAACTAGAAGAGGCAGAGGAGATGTTTAAAAATGTGCTCAAAGTTAGAAAAGAAACCTCTGGAACTAGCCATCCAGACACTGTGCAAACTATGAATAGCTTTGCTGTAACATTATCAACTGGTGGCAAGCTAGATGAGGCAGAGAAGCTTTTTCAAGAAGTGCTCAAGTTTAGGAAAGAAGCCTTTGGAAATAGTCATCCAGATACTATTCTAGCCATGTCTAATCTTGCTGTAACATTATGGAGTAGTGGAAAGCTACAGGAAGCAGAGAAGCTTAAGCGAGAAGTGCTCCAGATCAGGAAAGAAGCATTTGGGAATAGTCATCCAGATACTATTCTAGCCATGTCTAATCTTGCTTTAACATTATGGAGTGGTGGAAAGCTAGAAGAGGCAGAGAAACTCAATCAAGAAGTGCTCCAAATCAGGAAAGAAGTTTTTGGAACTAGTCATCCAGACACTATTATAGCCATGACTAATCTTTCGGTAACATTATGGAGTGGTGGAAAGCTAGAAGAGGTAGAGAAACTCAATCAAGAAGTGCTCCAAATCAGGAAAGAAGTTTTTGGAACTAGTCATCCAGATACTATTATAGCCATGACTAACCTTGCTGCAACATTTATAAGGAGTGAAAAGTTAGAGGAGGCAGAGAAGCTTAATCAAGAAGTGCTCCAAATCAGAAAAGAAGTCTTTGGAACTAGTCATCCAGACACTATTCAAGCCATGTGTAACTTAGCTGTAACATTTAGAAAGAGTGGAAAGCTAGAGGAGGCAGAGAAGCTTAGTCAAGAGGTGCTCAAGTTTAGAAAAAAAGCTTTGAAAGCTAGAAAAAGCAGAGAAGCTTTTTAAAAATATGCTCAAAGTCATGAAAGAAGCCTATAGAACTAGTTATCCAGACACGTCTAATCTTGTTGTAATATTATGGAGTAGTGGAAAGCTAGAGGAGGCAGAGAAGCTTAATTAAGTAGTGCTTAACAATCAGAAAGAAGGCTTTGCAAGTAACCATGCAAAGACCATTGAAGCTATAAATGGCCTTGCTGGAATATTATAGAATGGTGGAAAACTATGGAAGGCACCTACAGTACAACTATTACATAGGTAGATTATTTTTGTTATGATCTAGTGTGCATGACATCTCAAGATTGTTTGTAAGACAACACTTATCTTCCATCCATTCATGAGCATGTACAGAATCAATTATTGGTCTGACTTATATTCTGTAAACTTATAAGGCAATGAGTGCATAACAACCTGTTACATTTTTTACTCCACTCAAAGTTGACTTAGTACATGCTTTTTGCATCAGAAAAACCAAAGATCTGAGCTTTGAAAAACATAGAAATTCACTGTCAAAAGTCTGATAGACTGCAGATTGTATTGATGAGTAGGAGAACCAGTCCTTGGGAATGGGGTTCAAGAATGGAAATTCATATGTTGTGAGGAATATGGCTGTGGACTATGCAAAAGCTGCCACATTACAACATGGCAAACAAACTGAGACCTTGCTAATGCCAGAGAGTCTTCTATTAGCTACTCCATTACAACCACCCATAAATAGGTGATAATGTTGGAACTAGAGGTTATTGCAAGCATTGCATCTATACCATGCAAGTACTTGAGCACTTATCTAGGTGCTTGGAAGAGGAGGCACAGGTGCCTTCTCAGCTGCAACAGTAGAGTGTGTCTCTAGAGTCTCAGCTCAGCAGTCTATAAAGCAAAAGTATCATGAGATCACTCCTTTATTTTGTGCTACAGTATTCACAACTTGCACATCCCTGCCCAGACTACCATGCACCTCTGGCATCCACCTTTGATCTCTGAGCATGGGATATTGATATAATGCTGCCACAAGAAATAGGAATATAACAAGCACCAGAAGTTAAAATAAACATTTATTGGGCTGAAAACTGTAAGCCACCTGGTAGAACAAGTTCCCAAAAAGCAACATCTCCTAGTACACCAAAACAAAAACAAAACAGACTAGAAAGAGAACCAGTAACATACAATCAATAACAGTCTAAGTTACTGCTCTAGAAGAAGGGGAAGCATGGGAATACAAAGAGGAGGGAGTATGCTGCCATAAATCTGGATTGATCTGGATCAAAAAGCAAGATGCATGAGAGATCCAGTCCAAAAATAGCAAGATTGGAATGGAGGGAATATAAATGGAAGATACCAAAGGCATATGAATGGAAAGGCATAGAAGGGGCAGTGAATGAAAGAGTACAAAAGAAGTGATGAATAGAAGGCTAGGATTTAATGGGAGGAAGTTATGAATGGTGGAAAAAGGATGCTATAAATGATGGAAGGAAGTCACAATTAAATGAAGGATGGTTGCAGCACAAGAAACTCAATAGTAGCACCAAGATAAGTATACAAAAATGGAAAATGGAATAACAAATTATATTAAAGAGGCTGAGAGGTCTGAGAAAAAGTCAGGTGAAGATAGTGGTTGGTGCACAGAGGAAAAGGTATAAATAGGCTAGATAGAATAGCAGTTGGCTAGGAAATTAATAGGCAAAGACTTGATGGTTTTCAAGGAGTGAATCACTTAGGCTGAAGTTTGTTGAAACACCTCTACATTTCAGATTTGGAAAGTAACTTCAACCTTAAAACACAAGTATTATCAAGACCTCAGTGTGAAATTGAGTGGATTGTCTAAACTATCAAGAAAGCCCCAGAAATATAGTAATACTCTAAACAAGTACTACAACATTTCTCCAGCACAACTCAAGGCCCCAGAACCTCTAACTTGGCTCTGCCTTGCACCACCACTGATCCCATTACCCTCCCATGTCACCTGTCCATCACCAAGCACCCAACATCAGCACTTACTACCTGCACTTTGATCAGACCTGCCACCACCCATGATACCCAACTCCTGCACCCAATCAGACTGCTGCCCAGCCCCAATACCCACCCACTATTCAGCCACCAACCCCACCACTTTGTTCCACACCCCTCCCACACTGCTGTGTGACCCACCAGAGCTCACCCAAGAGCCCTAGAGCTCATTTACTCAGCTTTGAACCTCACTCTGCCCCATCTATTTAAGCAAGCTACCTAAATAGAGTATAGAAGTCTTGATATTGCTAGTAACCCCTGGTATTGTTTGGTATGTGTATTTTATGTCTCATATCTCATGTTTTGTGTTTTGTATTTTGTACTTTGTCTTGTCTCATCTTCTCTCTCTTACCTCTACTTGCCCATATTTTGTCTATATATCCCAGTCTCCTCTGTTTGACTCTACTGTTGATTATCGTTTGTTATCTAATACAACTATTTTACTTTCTCCAATTCATGATTGGTCTCAGTCCAGAACTCCTTCAGCTTAGCTCAGCTTCATTTTCACCTCTGCCTCACCACATGCCCTTCTTTCGACATCTATTTAACTCCAGAACTTGTTCATTTGCCCTGAAGCACTTACCCTCAGCCCCAGACTTTATTTTTTGCTCCCTCAATACCTCTTCAAGCTCCAGTGCCTTTTTTTGCTGCCAGAACCCTGCAGGTTAGCCTCAGAATGTATCTATGTAGGTACTCAACTACTATGTTCACAGTACTCTCAAGCCTATGTATTCTGCTACCCCTATTAAGCACTACTCCATGCCCTGCTTCTAGGCTCTGGACTCTGCCAAAGCCTCCTATGGACCATTTATCAGTTAAATGCTTCTCCTAGACTGGTGCCTGAGCTCTGCCTATGCAACTGCTGGCTTCAACCAAGTCCTTCTTGATGGCCTTCCAGAAACTCCTTCTTATGTATGGAGATCAGCCCCTGCTAGTGCTGCCTCCTTTGCTTCTGCACCATTTTTTTTTCTTCTCCTATAACTGCTAGAGCCTTTTCCTATGTTGGGTTCTATCTTTATTTACAGGACTCTACCTATTTTCACTATTTATTATATATCCTGTACTTTGCTTCTGCTACTGCAGGTATCTTGACTTGCCCAGATTTGAGCTGAGTTTCTCTATTATGCCTTAGCTGATGGTACTAATGTAGTTGAATTAGCTGGTTGTGACTGTATGATGTAATGAAGGATGTGAACATGAAGAAAATAAAACAGCAGTTTTAGTAAATCAAGGACATGCCATATTGTAGCAAAAGAAAAGAAAGAATGTAATGTTGCAGAGGCACTACTAGCTATCTTTTGATTTTCTTGTTCTTCTTCTTTAGCTTGGTTTGCCAGAGCAGCAAAAGCACAAAGCATAGTTAATATATCAGCAAGCATGGTGTTGCTGCTCTATGCTGATGGAAGATCCTGTAGCTGGGATTCTAAAGAATTGGAGCTGGGTCCCTGCTGATTATATTCAGGCATGGCTGATGATAGAGTTGGTGACAGTGTGAGCAAAGAGAGATGTAATGATAGAATTGATGATGGAGGAGGAGAAAGTGATTGGCAATAGCTTGCTGGGGCAAACCAACCATTTGGAAGGCAAAGACAACCTAATGTGCATGTGGTGCCTCCTGAGAAATGCATCCTGCAGAAAGAGAAAGCTGAGCCCAATGGACTGATGAGCTCTATGCAAGTAGGAAGAAGGATGCAGGACATGAGTACTAAACTGACCTGATGAGCTCTATATAAGTAGGGAGAAGGATACAGAACAAGGATGTGAAAAACAGTAGGTAGAACTATATACAATATTTGAAAACAATGGTACCATTGTTACTACTGCAACAATGAGATGTGATATAATGAGAGTGGCCACATTGCATAGTGCACAATTGAGCAAGGGTTGTGTTCACTTATATAAATGTCAATCAAAGATTTTTGTCACATTTTTGCTTGCTCTTATGCATAGTCAATTTCTAGTGTTTCCCACACCTAGGGCTAGATAGCCATCCTACCTAACTCCTGGCTAGCCCTGCTCTAAGCCCCATGCCTAACAATGAAGCTAGCTCATAGACAACTCTTTGTTATGTAGATGACTTCTTGCACCAAAGCATGCATGGCCCACAACTAGCAGCACACTGCCACTAGCACCTTCCACCCCTGAGTTCACTTGTCAACAATACCCCTACCAAAACCTTTTAGGAGCCAGCTCCTTTGACCAGGAACCTCCTTGCCTCTACTTTAGCCAAAAGCCACTCAAGGGCTCACTTGGCCACTTTTCAGCCCTGGACTTCTCAGCTCCAGGCCTGCTTAACACTTATTTGGCCTCAGGCCTTCACTCTTGCTATTTCCTCCAGGACTGTCACTTCCTTCAAGACCTCTACTGCTACCACTGCCAAATGCTCCAAAAAACTCATTCTTCATCTCCTAGTAGACCTCTTCTCTTCTCTCTCCTCTCCACAGATTCCTAGACAGTATTACACACATAAAAATCATACATATTTTTGCCCACAACTATCTTCATTAGAGTTCAGATCCTCAAGCAACTCTACTCTTCTAAGTTGTCTTAGTGCTTCTTTCTCTTGGTGCTTGCCCTTTAGTATTTCTTCTCTTAGCTCTTGCAGTGCTATTTGAGCACCTCTAGTCTTACATTGCCAATGCCTTGGCACTTTATCTACAAATCTTTGCACCTAGCATCTATAGCTAGGACTTAGTAGCTCCATGTAGCTAAGCACTTCTTTTTTCTTGCTGCACTACTTTAGCATTTCTTGCTGATACCTCTTGGTGACTGATGGTTTATAGCTTGTTTATACCCAATAGGCTTTGCCTCATGCTCTGCTCTAACTTTGCCTGAAGCCCCACCATCTTGTTCCATAGTGCCACCTGCTTCTTCACTATTGCATCTGCATTGTCCAAAGCCTGGCCTGCACACAAAGCTCCATCACCAGCTCCTGACATGCTTCCACCAGCTCCTAGAGCAACTCCAACAAGTTACTTTACAGCACCTCCTTGCAAGAGACCTCTACTTTCTCAGACACTGCTTCTGCCTCTTGCTCTACTGACCATGCTGACACAGGTGAGAAGATCTGGTTCTCTGAAGGGCCAACTCCCAAGAACTCATAGAACTGCTTGGCAGGCAGAGAGGCCTCATGTAGGAGACTTAGGCAAGGCTTACTGCTTGCCCTTGGCCCTTGATTATCAGAGAACTGGTTCTTAGTACTGTCCCACTCTTGCTAGGCTTAGCCCTTGACCATTGGCACTCTACTCTAGTCATTGTCCTGGTTGCCCATGCACTCTTCCAACTCTCCTCCATCTTGAATCTATTTTCCTATTGAATCTAGCCAGCTCCATGCCCATTTTATATATCATACTTAGTTACAGTCTTAGCATTACTTAGCAGGATTACTATTGCTTACATAGCCTCTATTACATACTATCCTGCTTAGTCAATAGCTTGAAGTCAGCAGCCTCCTCTTAGTCATTAGGGAGTAGTCAGTAGCCCCCTCTTCTGGGTCTACACACTAGCATGACTGTAAACTTCTCAGTAACAACCTTGCTCTTTGCTCTCACTCCCTTGCTCTGCTCCTTGTTCTGCCCCTTGTTGGCAGCCTGCCTCTTGCTAGCCAGTGCTTGGTGCTGTGCCCACTTGTTGCTTGCTGCCTCTTAGTTTAGTAGTAGGCCTGAGTAATCAATGCATCTGCTTAGTCTCCTACAATGGAGCTTCCCCTTACATTCATTGCCCTGTAAAACTGCATGCCCTCAGTGCACCTTTGGATCTCTGCAACAAACAGTAAGCATGCAACTAACAGTACTGCAAACATTCATGCTGCTATACATCTCTACAACCTACCAGAGATTATACTGCTAGTTGTATGCTGCCTAGAATTTCTTATACACCTCCCATAAGGCTATAGTTTTGTTTCTGGAGAGGGGGAAAGTAGGTAAAAAAGGGGTTGGCAAGCAAGATATGGGCAAAAAGAAAAGAAAAAGTAGAGTTCAATTACAAATTTTTTTATCTTTTGTTCTGAAGCTTTGGCTTTTCTGATGGCAGGCTTTGATTTCACAGAAATGGCCACTACCCACCATGCATTTTGTAGGGACTCAATGCTGAAGGAGGAGTAATGTAATGGCTTCTACTCCTCCAGGCCACCAGCACTCACTCACAAGCTCTAAACTCCAGAGTACCTCCACTAGATCCCTGGAGCTCCTAGTTGGCTCTACTAAACTCCCATCAACTCTGCATGCCACTACATTCTCATGTTACCTACTCATCAATTGGCGCTTGCCAACAGCACTTGCCACTTGTGCTCTAATCAGATGCAGCTGTACCTTGATCAGAATGCCTCTCATGCTCCAATCAGACCCACCACCACTTACAAATCCAACTCTGCACTCCAACTCTGACTAGACACTGCCAGCACTCCAATAAGACTACAAACTACTATACCACTACTTGGTACCAATACTCCACCTTCCTGCCCTACTAGAGCTCACTTGAGAGTCCTCCTGAAGCTTGCCCACTCTATTTGGATGCTCTTACTTAAATAAACCTCCCTTAATAGAATATAGTAGTCTTGATATTAATATAACCTCTAGCATCTCCTCCTATGATTAGTACTTGTGCTGAATAGATTGCAGTTGGCAGAGGAGAGGAGGAAAGGAAGGAAGAGATTTTAGCACTCAGAAGGTGCCAGCTGTTGCTATTAGAGCAATGACAGTGCAAAAGGACTACTCAGTGACAATGGCTTCAAATAAGAAAGTAAGCTTTCTTTTTCTATTGCTGAAACAGTCTTGCAAGAGTGTTGGCCCCCAATACATAGTAAGCTCTGCATATCTTATTGGATGATTTAAGCAACTAACCACTTGGTGTAGGTATCATCTCAAATAGCATTTTCTAACATTGGAGCTGAAGGGTTTTTTAGCAAGGGCAAGGCTAGAGAGGTCCAGCTGTAGCTAGTAGAGAGGCTGTTGCTATTGGTAAGCATAAACTGTCAAATTCTGCTGACTTTAGAGGCTACACATAGAGAGCAAGTCCTTGCTAGATAGATGTGGGTGTCTGAATACACCTCTAGGACTAATCCAGAGTACTCTGGGGGGGCAAGAGGGTATTTTGGACTCAGAAGAGTGCTAGAAAAGCAAGGTTTGAGCTCTGGAGTTGTGGTGGGTGCTCTTGCATGAGTCAACAAGCTCCAAAATTGGAAAACAATGAAAGAGTAGTGCATACAGCATAATAGAGCTCAGATGCAATGAGCAAGAGCAAAAGAAGCATAAGTAGGGCCAATCTGTTAGGGGACTTCCTTTTTTGTCTATGTCCGGACCTCCCGGAGTTACTCCAGGACCTCCGACCTCCCCCGGAACATGGTCAGGTGACCTCTACAGTATTTTTGGGCACCCGGTGCAGGGAGATCCTTAGACTTGTTCTCTTCGGATTTCCCTCTGCCAGGTGATTAGCTACATTCCCTGTTTTATTGTACTGGTTCCTAATATACTTTGGATTCCCCTCTGCCAGTTGTGTGATTAGCCGCAACTCCCGGAGGTCGCCCTTACAGGAGAGAGTCAAATGAGGCCTTGGAAAAGACGTCCTCGAAGTCGTGCAGGTGGTCGGGGATGGCGTCTCAGAAAGCCCGGACAGGAGTGTTGACTGCAAATGCCTGCACAAGCCATTGGGAGGTGGTCTGGCTGGCCCGGATCTCCACTGGAGATGGTGGTGCCGGGAGGGCAGTGGCGTAGATGCGGTCTCCATCCTCAAGGGCATCATCCGGCTGCTCTGGGTCCCGGGCGAGGCGGAACTCCTCTCCAAGGGCTTCTTCCTAGTCCTGGTATTCCCAACGGTGTCAGTCGTCCTTGTAGAGGGCCTCTCGAGGGGGGTATGCCAGTGGCGGGGGGCTCAGGAGGTCTAGGTCCACGAAGGGTAGGTACCCTAGTCGGCAGGCCCAGATAGCAGCCCGCTCCTTCTTCGCAGTGAGGCATTCCTTCCCAGACTCCTCCAAGAGCAGTGCCAGTGGCACCGGCTCATGCTTACCTTCCTCTGTGCCCAGTCAATCTCCGGGTTGTGCTTCCAGAGCCACAGGAACCCCAGGATCATGTCCTGTTTCTTCAGGCTAGTGACTGCAAAGGTAGTCCGCTCGGAGTGGGACTTGTAGCAGAGAACTAGGTCCACTACAGCTCGGATAGAGCCGGCCTTGTTTGGGGTGCCATCAACATTATATATGGGGATCGGGGAGGCCAGGGGTCGAGTGGTGAGCCGGTGATGCTCCACATAACCAGAGTCGACAAAGAGCCCCATTGCGCCGGAGTCTAGGAGGGCCACAATGTTGCGAACCTCTTGCATGTCCGTGGTCTCTATCTCAACCTTCAGCCGGAGCAAGTTTGTGGACGGGGTCAAGGCTACTACGTAGTCACGAGGGAGTCGTTGTTCCCAAGCCAGGATCCGGGGTCTGGGCGGCGGAGGAGGTGTGGTTGTTGTTTTGACCACAGGGGGTATGTTGGGGGGTGTGCTCACAGCAACAGGGGTAGCACAGTCCATAGAAGGTGTATTAATAGCATCTATGGACAGACATGCAAACCAATTTGCACTAGACGGCAGAGGCATACTGTTCACCCGCCATCTCTCTAAAAACCCTCCTCCATGGCCCCATCTCCATCGCTTCCCTAGGAGGTTGCTTCAGTGTCCGGCATTGAGGTGGCTGCATCTGGGGATGGAACTCCAGCGGCATCGCGAGCAGCCAGGAGCTGTTGCAGTAACTCCTCCTGTTCCTTGGGGGCCAGGAAGTGGACCTCAAGTCCCAGGGGACATCTCCAGGCGAAATGGCCGGGAGTGCCACAGCGCTGGTACAGGAGCAGGAGAGCTGTCCATTGACATGAGGCATCGACATCCATGGGTACCCCGGGGTTCAGCACTGGGCAGGCTGAAGGACTGATCGGCAGTGGCTCCAGCGCGGGAACTGCACAGACGCAGTGTACTGGGGCGGGGAGGTGTGCAGCGGGAGTGGGGGCAGCGGAGCAGTGGAGGTCGCACTTGAGTTCCATGAGCTGCCACTGGTCCCAGGCCACTCGGTACCAGTCGTCTATTTAATCATCAGAGGGGCGGCCTTCTGCCAGGTTGTCCATGCGCTCCATAAGGGCGGGGTTCAGCCCTTCCTGGAAGGTGAGGCAGAGTTGGAGGCCGTCCGGGTAGTTGGCCTGCTCCACCAGAGCCCTAAAGGAGTCAATGTACTCGTCCAGGGACTT
>JAGGAP010000878.1:0-10766 GCA_017657235.1 Termitomyces sp. T73sscA
ATTCCCACATCAAATGCAAATGGATCGAAATCAACTTCTCCCTGGTGAGTGTCATTTGGACGTTGTGACGGGTAGGTACGGAAAGAGATGTCGCTAGGAAGTCGACATTCATTGATACGTGAAGATTCTGGAAACATAGTTGAATGACTGAAGTCAAACAGCGCATAAGTCAATTTCTCCTGAGTACGCAGAGACGAGCGATGAGTGTTGTACTCGTCATTCTCATGTCTATCGACGTGGTTAACGAGTATATTCTCCGTCTTAATATCCTATACACCATTGAATGATACTGTTGAGGTAAAAAAAAAACCTCAAGACGTACTCCGTGAACTATTCTGTGTGAATGGAGAAAGTTCAAACCCTGATAAGAAGGTCATAGATTGTTTGTTACGATAACCATAAATGGCCTAACCTTCAAGAGACAGTGAACGAAGTGGTACACTTCTTTCATGCTACGATAGCTTGGTTCCAGGGGAAACGAGCCCCATCTAGATGCTGTGAGTAGTTCGCATTGCGAAAGAGCAAGGCACAGACCGAGGCATAATAGCAAGCCAATGACCCTCGCAAGGGAGCATGTCAAGGATGGGAACTACGTTTTCAAAGTCATCCACCGACGTTGGCACACCTTGATTCTGAAGATGTTTGAGGATACGATGTTCCTCGCTCCCAGACAGTATCGCCTTCAAGACGACATGCCTTCCCTGAGAGTCTTGAGCGTATCCGACAATTGCCTAAATCAGGGCTGGATGTCTAAAAGATAGAAGAGAAGAATAGAACACACACTCTGTCACCTGTATTTGCACACAAAGGCGGCCATCGATCGTCCTCTGGTCCTCCATGATATGCGTAAGGAAAAGATGTGTCTTGCCGATTGGCGTCAGGAGGGAAAACGGTATCCGAAGCTTCACCCGAAGGACGATAGAACCGCTGATATAAAGAATAGCCTTGGTTTGATATCCAAGACCTAAGACGCGGCGAGTCCCACCAGGCTATTCGCCGCTCAACAAGTTCGCAAAAGCCGTCGTCTAGTCCATCTAGCATAGTCGGAAGGACAGAATCAAGGCTGTCTGGTTGTGAAGAATCTGTGTTGTTGCCCACAGGGGTCGCAAACATTCTGGTTTCAAGGTCCGAAGAAGATACTCGATGCCTGTAGGGAGGTCGTAAATATTTGAAACCGATTCAACCCGCCGACTCACATGCAGACAACAATACTTGCTTTAGGCACCCTGTCCAGTGTTCTGCAACAAATCGATTTAAGAAACAACAGTACCCAAATAGTACCCAAACAAGTGCCTGATGTAATGATCTTACCGCGTTGGTTGTTTGGGTCGGTTGGTTGTGATTACTTTGGTTTCCACTGTACAGTGGAATTTTTGTGTCTTCTCAGACATTGATAATATTGTACATGCCAAGGTATATTTCCGGGGCGCCCGTGCTGTTTTCCAGACTGGAAGGGAGTAATCATTATGGTGCAACCGCTACATTCCACGCTAAATTCAATAGTTCGTGTAATCTCAGGACACTGAATATATCCCAATGGATACAATGAAACTAAGTATCATTCTAATTCCAACAGTTCCGCATGCATGATCTTCACAAAATTGTAGACTTTGATGTTACGTTTGACTTTCGCGACCTTCTCTACTGTGTAGCATGCTGTATTGAGTGATAGTGAGTGTCCTGTTATCTGGATCCCGGCCTGAGACAAAAGATTAGTTCTTTCGAAACCACATCAAAAAGGTATTGACCTTGGGAGAAAAGGGTAGGTCTGATTTAGTTCTCAGCAACTCGGAGGGTGACACTTTCTCCTTCCCCGACGAATCCTGGACACGTTGTTTTACGGAAACAATCGTACCTTTCTTTGGTAGAATGAAATATAGCCTAGCCTTATTAGAAAGTAATATACTTACGGGAAAGGGTTTGGACGTGTCGACTGTGGGATCAATAGGCCGTAGATTGGAGTGGCGGAACAAGTTTGTACGATAAGATATGTCTTCCGAAGCTTTTTCATAAACTGGCAGAATCATGTCTGCAAAAATCCCATAAGAAGCATTATGAACGTTCAGTGGCTCCGTAGATCCCTGGTCAAATCAAATGTTTGCATTTTGGGCAACGAAGTCGAAACAAACGAACTGTTAACACCGCCGGGGTCGGTTTACTTCGCGTGACTACTTCGGAGCCCTTGGCGAGTATGTACACTTTGTTTTGGTGTTCTGGATATTTTTCAGTGTCTACGACTTTCACTTCAATCTCCTTCCGGAGAATGCAACGCGTGTTTTCCTAATGATACCCATGAATATTAGGAAGAACCATGACTGAGTGATAGAACCAGGCCAGTCATAACACACCTTGAATAAGTCCGATGACTTGGTTGGAGTGGTTGGAGGCTGCATGACGAGAGCGTAAACAAGGAATCTGGAAAAGTTCTCAGAAAAATCAGTAATGAATGGCTAAGCAGAATAGCATATCAAACTGACTTTGAATGCACGCCTTGAACGTCTGTGGACTGATAGGATCCAGAAAATTGAGGCGAATTGGCAAGAGAGCTATACTCAACCCGTACAAGACGTATTGGAGAACCAGCGCGGAGGAGGAGTTCAAGTACGAAACAAGAGGGTATGGTCCGAAAACTTGATAGCGAGAGTAGGTGAGATCTAGGTCATAAGAACATATTCTGCTGATACTGATAGGTCCGGTGAGTCGTCATTTGACTAAATCACATATTTATCTCCCACAAACGAAGCATTATCGATTTATCGATTGACAAGAAGTGCAGCATGTCACAAAAATGAGTGGCATAAGACGTGCAAGCACAATCAACCGCGGACATCAATGAACGATGCTGATGTTCCATGGAACTCTGGTCGCCCACCATGAAAGCAGCAGCCTCTTTAGCAGATATATGTATGTTTTTAGGACACTTGATGCAGGAAGCGAAACGAAGATAAGATAGTTCATTTCCCGGATTAATCTGCGGGGTCTCATGCGGTGATGGTGTCGTTGACAGCCACATGTACAGGTGACAGATGCACCTGTTCATAGAACACACAAAACCGAGGGCTTCGAAAGCTATTTGCAATTGTCAAGAGAATGGAGCTAGTTAGGGCCTAATGCATAATGGCCCATCAGAAGGCGCTGACTATAGTAGGCAGTAATATGATTGTAAGGTGCTGCACAGAAAACGAAGAAAATGGGAGGAAGGCGTTAAGATGTGAGCCGAAGATACGCCACAGTCGATGGAACATACAATTAGGTGATTGGCACAGATTTAGCTTTCGCCCCGGCTTGCCATTCATGGACATCTTGATTCGATTGCTTACATTCTTCGACACGTAAACATTACCCCAGCATCGAGTGATATACAGCCTGGACCATCTTTGTGAATTGTTGACCTAAACATGAGCATCATCAGGGATAGGACGTTCTTGATGAGACTACCCGACCCTCTTGTCGGTGATGTCTCATTGTACGAGTCTCATTCTCGCCTGCTTTAGTCCTCGTTCGTTTTCTTGTCCGTTTTGAGCGATTCACGATCATACTCATTTCAACTTACATTCCTTACGTTTCTAGTTTTCGTCGACAGTCTTGCGTAACATCGGATTTGGTGAGCCACCCACCAATGTGATCATCGAAACCTAGATCCGTTTATAGAAAATCAAGGAGGTATTCTCTGTTCCAATCTTCGTGCAGTCCTATTGGTATTTCGACACGACGCGGTCCCAGACCGTCCGGACATCGATCGTCGCACTGAGTCTAGCCGCTAGCAGAAACGTCCCGCTAAGTTTTCTGTAGTACAAGTGAAATTTATCAACATGAGTGCTTTCAGGTAAGATAATGATGAATCGTTCACCTATTGAGACTGTAAGTCTCTCGCGGTGGCGGGGTTAGTCTGTGCGTGAGCATTACAGGAATCTGAGCCCGGATTTCTGCAGTGATACTGGACCAAGTCGACCGCGGGCCAAAATCGAATGGCTGTGGCGTCGAAGCCTTGAAGGGTGTCACCAAAAGTATCATGGAATTGACGTGTGCATCCAACATAACCTGCGTGGGAGAGTGTCAACTGGGTCAGGAGGAGCATGGGACACCTCACCTGGTTCCCCTTGCCAGTCAAGTACCCGAGTTTCAGACTCCATTCTATGCATGACTAGCGATCTTCGGATGCAGCAGCTTGAAGAAGGCGAAGCCAATTATCCATGAACTCCTTTGAATATTCCCTTGTCGCCCCAAAATCTACGAGCTCGACCTAAGTACCAATACCATTAGTATATCAAAGATACAACCCAGGGGAGGTGTTATACCATGCGTGTGTGCGCGTTCCAAAGGAAATTTGACCAATTAGGGTCGGTCTGCATAACTCTAAACTCGAAGAGTTCCTTCAGGCAAAGTTCCAATATCCATGCTGCAATCTAGAAAAGACCACCCTGTCAATCCATGAACGAGAGGAAGACGGCCTCTAGACTGACATCATCTCTATCCTTCTTGGTCATACCACTGATATCCGTATCCCCAACGCTTGTCCCATGCACACGTTCCATCACGAGAACAGACTTTGTGCTGTCCTCCCACACCCATGGAACCTTGAAGCAAGGGTCTCCGCCTAGGTATCCCGGAGAACCAAATTTTGCTAAAAACGATCCTTCGCGAGTATAATCACACTCATCCGCCAGTTCATCCTTCAAGACCTACCCAAAAAGCTTATCAGCAGGCTGCGCCCCATGAACAAGGAAACAAACGTACCTGCACACTCCGATCCAAGAAAAGCCCCTTCGGAAGTAGCCTTCCGGCAGTGAGGAGAACCTTGATATAACTCAGGTCACTATCGATTGAATTAACGATGTTTGAAAACTGGATTTTAACTGCTACATGCTCATGACGTCCTGTAGGGGATGCAGAAGCTGCCAGGACGGCACCGTGGACTCGATGGATGCGGCGGCAAAGGGAAGCCTTTCAAATGATTGAAAATTCCCAGCCCAGTTAGGACCGAGAGAACTCGTCATGACTTGCTAGATCAGCAATGTTCAACTCAACCAGAGGGTACAAATCTGTAGCAGCGGACCTCCATCTGCCAGTCGGGCATGTGGTGAGCGCTATCTTATACTCTTTGAAAAATCTTCTGCCGGTAAGACGTGAGTGTCTAATGTAAGTATTTACGGACGTCGTTGGAAAGAGTAGTCGACCTTGAATACTAAGGAATTGTCCCAACATCAGCGCGGCCCCCCGCATCTGTGACAATTTTAGAGACTAGTCGTTTGATGTTCGCTTCTGTCATAAAGACCGATGATGATGGACCGTCTGATGACGGGGCGCTGGTACGACGGAGAAGTTCTGAAGCTGCACCATAGCCGAGTGAAGCTACAAGACCTGTGGTACAATTGTTGAGCGAGAATGACTGGGGAGACGTGAATGCCAAAGGACATGCCTCATAGGGAAATAGTCTCCCGATACTTTATGACGGGACTTTGGATGATTGGAGATTTAGACCGGGGGTGATGAACTCTTCATTCTGTACCGTAGGCCGGGGTTGCTCAAGAATTTGAGAAAAGTAGGTTGAGTTGTTAACATAAGTTTTGCCTTGAGACTAAGCACCTTTTCTAGTGAGTTTTTGTAGGATAGCTTCGCGTAGGTTGGCATGGGAAACTGGGGGGTTCAAGGTGAGAATCAATCTTGGAGTGAGTAAATCTGCTTTTCCAGCCTCGCGTAATGATATAGATGGGACTTCGCTCGATGCTAGCCCCTGCGGCACAGTCTCAGCGGCTGTCGAGCCAGGAAGAGTGTTTTGTACTCGAGTTGTCCTTGGGACAGTCGACTGGATAGGTTCAACCGGTATATCTACAGTACCCGTGGCTCTGTAAGCTCCATGTTCGACGCGTTTTATTTTTTGATGTCCGTGGTTTAGGTGGTTTTTCCGGTTTCACAGCTTCATGGCGATGTTGCAGCCATGCAGTGGTCCATGGTGCGACTTGAAAGACTCTATGCTGGGCAGCATGGGACGGCATGAAACAGTTGAGTTGCCAAAGTAACCGGCGTTTGTTTGGCTGGAACGTTGAAAGTAAGTGGAAACGCACTTACTGTCAGGACGTTCACTGGCTATTAGAAATTGATCACAACTGATTACATAATATAATCTATTCGATTGATATAGACTTGCACAAAAATGTACGAGCTACGACCCGTGCCTTCGGCACGGGCCTTGTATCTCGTTGGGGGGCTTCGCCCCCAAACCCCCCAAAACGCAAGGCTTCATCCGGCCGCAACCTCACTTTGTTTGGTTAAGGCTCTGTACTCACTCTCTAAGTTATAATAATTATATTTATTGCTTTATTAAAATGAGATGCGCTGCATGCAGCTAGCATCACATTGGGGGCTTTGCCCCCAAACCCCTACATATGATGGTGCTGTACCTGACATTAAAAGTTGTGTGAATATCTAGGAAACACATTTATGCAACAGTGGCACCTGCATTTCAGACAAATGAACTGCACTCTTGGAAGACTTAGCAGATGGATATCTTGCTTGGAAATATCAGATGGAAGTCCCACCAACACACAACCCAGAGTCTGATGGTTCTATTGACATGCCTAACCTGGATCTCACTGACACACTGAGCTATGATTTTGATATTGATGTTGTCAACATCTATACACTCAACCAATTCATTGAACTCAAGATTCCAGAACTCTGTCAGCTCTTGTGCATCAAGGAAATCTTGGTACTACTATTAAAAATCCTACCCTTGCCCTGTCCCATTGGAACTTTACCATAGAATCTGGAGGTGGAAGCCTTCATTTAGTATTGAAGCTTTTGCCAAGATTCTTTGTGACCTGTATATTGTCAGCTCTATTCCTTTCTCTCCATATGTACAATACTCATATTTTCATAGATTCCTTATTATTAGCAATATCAGACTGGAATTTCCAATGCATTTGATGCATTCTCCACATCATTGAGAAGTGAGTAGCAAAGGAGTTAGGGCACAATAGTGAGAACTGGAGGATCTTGAATGCATGCCCACCTTGTTGTTATGAGGTGAGACTTGGCATTATTGCTTTGACATATTTCTATTTATACATATTATTACAGTGGGAAGATGAACTACTGTTAAAATTCTTGCACATGTTTGCAATGGACAGCAACAACTCACTGAAGAGGGTTGCTAACATTGGCAATCAACAGGTTGCAGATGTCTGCACATTCAACAACAGTGACTACTACTTTGGCAGTGAGTTTGTTGATAAGTATGCTGATGAGGTCAAAAGATCTGTGCAATCATGCTCTGCCAACATGACAGAGGCAGAACAATTGGTTGATGTTAGTGACAATGGTACCAGTGCCTTGGAACTATCTCCAAATGACAGTATTGGGGACCCTACAGATGGTGTACCATCCACAACTTAGACACCCTGTGCAGACAACTAGAAAGCTGCTGCTGCAGAGTCTAACATTCAAGTGATATCCATTCTCCAGTTAAAAATATGATGGTGTAGTGCAATGGAGTATAACATGGATGCAAATGGCTGATGTGCTTTAATTGGCCTCTATGCAAGTGCAAGACTATATCATGGTGATTTGATTGTTCTTCAAAGCCATCTCCAGGAACAATAGCAGCAACACCTTCTTGTTCATTAGGGTCATTATAGCACCAATGATCTCCAAAATCAGCTCTAAGTTTGACAGAAAGCCTTTGTGGTTGGCCTTCTGGAGCTTTTCCCATGATCTGCTTAGCATGCTTGTATAAGCCAATACTAAGCATATCCTGTAAAGAGGCCATGATTTGAGGATCTAATCCAGGATTACATTGTTGATGAAAAGCCAATTGCTCATTATAGTCATAGAAGTAGAGCTGGGCATATACAGGTTGATCATCCTCAATTGGAAGCAAAACACCTGTAAAATGATGAAGTTCTCCATTGATTCTAAAGCTATATGGTCTAGGAGCATTTTTGACTCCCAAAGAAGTAAATGCAAAGGCTGCATTGTATTGCCTAATGTTTGCTTTAAAAGCATTAGAGAAAGGATGGTGACCATGAAGTAGATCCAAGAGTTCTGGTGGAGCATCTTTAAGTCTAGGCAAATTAATCTGGCCTTGCAAGCAGCATATACCAAACTTTGGATGATTTCTAGTAGATTTGCTAAGCTTTTTAGCCTCCCAATATAAAGCTTGACAGTGTGGACATAAAACATCCATAGGACCAAGATAATATGAAGGAGGCTCATTCAAATAAGGCTGTCTTGCTCTTGGGAGAGCATGGCCAATAAGTATAATTAGCTGCTGTAGAGGTAGCTCTGGAGGATGAAGGGGGAGTTCTAGAGGATGAAGAAGGAGTTCTAGTTGTTCTTCAGGAATATGTCTAGCAGGATTATAATCAGCTAGATTTTCTGGTCCTGGATTATCTTCATTGTTTTTAGGATCCTCCAAATGCTCTAAGGGATTTTGCATCATATGTTCAAATGCTGCATGGATATTCTCCAAGTCATCTTTCTGAGCAGGCATGTAGTTTCTCAAGTTATACTGAGCAGGTATGTTATTTTGAGGAGCTCAATCATTAAAGTCCTCCTCTAGATCAGCTGCATGTTGCTGTTCCCAGCCTTGTAAAATCCTTTGAGCTCTAGCTTCAGTTAAAGGCCTATATTCAGGATTGAGATCTATAAGCTGTTAAACTTTGTTAGTTAAGGCAGCCTCTCAAAATTGTTTTTATCTGACCTCCTGTTGTTGTATTTCTTCTTGCCTCAATCTCTCTAGCTCTTCTCTTTGCCTAGCTTCTTCAAAGTCATGCAATGGACCACCAGCCAATGGCCTTGCAGGAGCAGGTGTAAATTGAGCAGTGCTGGAAGTAGCAGACTGATTAACCTGTTTCAGCCTATTAGCTCTTCTAATAGGAGGTGATAGTGGTGGCACTATTCTAGGTATGGGGTTCTGTAAAGGATCATTCCATCCTTCAAGTAAATGAGTTTCAGGAATAACTATAGAATTCCCAATAGATGTGACAGAAATAATTGCAGGGTTTCCAGGATTTCTAGCAGAAGTAACAGGAATGACCACAGAATTTCTAGTAGAAATAGCAGTTTGGATAGGCTGAATAGTTTGTCTGCACCTAATGGCTCTTATAGGTGGTGGTGGTGGTGGTAGCACCATTCTAAGCATAGGATTTTGTAAAGGAGCATCCCATCCAGGTAAATGTGTTTCTGGAATGACTATAGAAAATAAATCATTCTGTCTGATTGGCCTCTCTGAAGAGCTAGAGGCAATTTGGTTATTACCCTCAGATTCTATATCCCCAGATCTCATACCCTCTGAAGAGCTGATAGCAGTTTGATTATTACCCCCAGATCTCATATTTCCAGATTCTATACCCCCAGATTCAAAGTGAAGTGGTGGCACAACCACAGTACTGATCTGATTTAAAGATCTATTTCTATTTATGCAATGATCATCAAGATCAGTCATTTATAACTGTTGAAGTCTACTTTGATTTCTAGCTTGCTGTTTTTGACTTTCAGGGGTACTGGGTAGTTAGCTTTCAGAAGGAGTAGTTGAAGATTGCCTGAATTATTGTATAAGCACTTCAATACCTCAAAAACAGTCAAAGTCACTTGCATAATGAGATATATATTATCAAAGTTTTACTAATAGGCTGAATACATTGTCAAAAGTTCACTATAGAACTTAGATTTCAATGTTTGTTAGCATAGTTCAATCAGTAAAAGGATGTACTTACTTTGTTGTGTAGTTTCTTTTTCACAGCTCTGAAGTTTTGCTTTGTTTGGTCATGCTTGATCAAGAAACAACCAAGGTGTGAAAAACAGTGTCCACTAAATCGCGTTTTGCCTCTGCCACAAATGGGCACTTTGCACACATGATGTCAAGGTGTCATATGTCAGTCCTACACCTATAGATCTCAGACTTAGCAAAAAAAATAAAATAATAATTATGCAAAATTTGTATATTACTCAAAAATACATGGGCACAATACATGGGCACAAAACTGAACTCAAAAATTGAAACTCAGCTTATTACATAAGAAAGCTGACTAATAAGAAAAGTTCCCAGGAGTTGTCACATTCTATATAGATGAGATGCGCCATGTGCCTTTGGCATGCAGCTAGCATCATGTTGGGGGCTTTGCCCCCAAACCTCCCTATATGCAGCCTCCACCCTAACCTCACTTTGTTTGGTTAGGGCTTCAAGTATGTGTAAGTGAGTGACCTCCACCCCAACCTCACTTTGTTTGGTTAGGGCTCCAAATATGGGCTTAATCCTAGTCTCAACCTTACTTTCTTTGGTCAAGGCCTTGCCTTTCCATACTCAGTCTTTAATCCCAGCCTCAACCTCACTTTGTTCAGTTAAGGCCTTGCATTTCCATATTTAATGTTTAATCTCAGCCTCACCTCACTCCATTTGGTTAAGGCCTTGAATTTCCATATTCAATGTTTAATTTCAGCCTCGGTTAAGGCCCTGCATCTCTGTATTCAATGTTTAATTCCAGCCTCAACCTTACTTTGTTTGGTTAAAGCCTTTTTTGTTTAGTCAATTTACATCTTAATTAGCCTGACTTCAAGTTAATCTGACTACAATATTTGCTACTCTAATATACACAATTTACAATGTTAAAAATAACAACTATGTAAGTAATTCTATTTACAACTGTAAACCATTCAAGATCTCTTGATATACAATATTGCAAGTATTCTGAGCTGTATTTTCTGGCAACAAAATCACTTTGATTCTGTTTCCTGATGTGCATCTGGAAAGAGCCACATAAAGTTGT